>CAUYPK010144404.1:0-51158 GCA_963574355.1 Loris lydekkerianus
AAGTATTAAGCAATAATAATAATAGTAATGCAAAGAAAGTAACATTCACATTGTCAAATAAGAGTATGTCTATTATAGAATGCTTTGACTCTGAGGTTCAGTATGGAGTCATCAATTAACTATTAGTATTATTTTTTTCCGTTTGTTCTTTGCAAGGTTTTTATTTCTGGTCCCTATCTTAAACATTGTGATTGTTGTTAAATTTTAAGCCTTTTTAACTTTGTGAAGACAAAAAGTGGAAGCCTAATGAACACATGTATATATGAAAATAAAAATAAAAAATAATAAAAACCTTGTGAAATGCAGTAAAGGCAGTACTAACAGGGAAGTTTACTACAATAAACATCTACATTAAAAAAGAAGATCTCAAATAAACAATCGAAATTTACACTTAAATGTACTAGGAAAAGAAAAACAAAATAATCCCAAAGTTAACAGAAGGAAGGAAATAATAAATATTAGAACAGAAATAAACAAAATATAAAATGGAAGACCAAATAGGAAAAAAATCAACAAAACAAAAATTTGGACAAATGAAATTGACAAAGTCTTAGCTTAACTAAGAAAGAAGATTCAAATAAATAAAATCAGAAATAAAAGAGAAAATACTGTAATTGGTGCCACAGGAAAAAGATCATGGGAGACTACTATCAATAATTATATACCAATAAGCTAGATAATCTAGAAAAATATACACTAAATTTCAGGTGAGAGAGCAAGACCTTGTTGCAAATTAATTAACTAATTAATTAATTTTAAAAGATTTAGACATGAAGCCTTAAACCATAAAACTTCTAGAGTAACCCATAGGGGAAAGTTTCTTGACATTGGTCATTGCAATGATTTTTTTGCATATGATGCCAAAAGTACAGGCAACAAAAACAAAAAATAAATAAGTGAGACTAAACATTAAATAAATAAATGAGATCACACTGAATAAATAAGTAAGTTCAAATTTAAAAACTTCTGAACAGCAAAGGAAACAATCAACAAAGTGAAAATGCAGCCCAGAGAATGGATGGAAATCTGGCAAACTGTACATCTGAAAGGGGGTTAACTTCCAAAACATGTAAGGAACTCCTATAACTCAATAACCAAAAAAATGAATAAATGGTTTTAAAAATGGGTCCAAGGCTTAAATAGGCATTTCTTCAAAGAGTACACACAAATGGCCAATGAGTATATGAAATATATATGCTCATCATAATTGTCAGGGAAATGCAAACCAAAACCACAATACAATGCCACCTCACACCTGTGAGGACAGCTATTCTCAAAAAAAAGAAAGAAAAAGACAATGTTGACAAGGAGATGGAGAAATTAGAACCCATGCACATCGTTGGTGAGAATGGAAAATGGTGCAGCCACTGTGTCAAACAGTATGTTCCTCAAAAAAATAAAAGTATAACTACCACGTGACCCAGCAATCTCATTTCTGGGTATTTATTCAAAAAATTTAAATCAGAATCTCAAAGTGATGTTAGCACTCCCATGTTCATTGCAGCATTATTCACAAAAACCAACATGTGGAAACAACTCACATGTCAATCAACAGAGTAATGAGTAATGAAAAGGTGCTACCCATGCACAGCAGAATATTATTCAGCCTTTAAAAACAAGGCTGCAAAAAAATATACTGCAATATGCAACAATATGGATGAATCTTGAGGACATTACGGTAAGTGGAATAAGCCAGTCCCCAAAAGACCAATACTGCATATATTTCACTTGTATGAAGTTGCAAAAATAGTCAAATTCATAGGATCAAAGAGTGGAATAGTGATTGTCAGGAGCTGGGAAAGGGGAAAATGGAAAGTTACTCATTAATAAGCATAAAATGTCAGGTAAGCAAGATGAACAAGTTCTAGAAAGTTACTGAATAATACTGTACCAATTAGTCAATAAAGCTGTATTGGTTAAGAGGGTAGATCTCATGTTAAATATTGTTGCCACAATAATGTAACATTTAAATAAAATAAATATTGGAAAAATAAAGGTTTACTGTCAAAAGAAGTGCACCTAGAAGTATAGGAGGATACAAAAACAAAGAGGAACAAGCACTGCAAAACAAAACATTTCATCCCACTGCATCCTCCTTTCTTTCTTCTCCGGCTGTGCTGAGAAGGAAAGGGGAGCCAGACTTCCTAATCTAACTATACATCTGGGTAAAAGTCCCAAACATTTGAATTTTCCCATCCTCAAATTTTAATACACACACAGCTCATTTTGGCAGCCTGTGAAAATGCAAAATCTATTCTATTTCAGCTATAGCTGCCACACACACACCCTTCCCCGTGATGTTAATGCTGCAGATCTGCAAGCCCCCAGTTTTAATGCAGAGATACAGGAGATTCCCTCTGTAGAGAAGACCTCTATTATCAGCCGAGAGGCTGATGTAACTCTGAGAATTTCCCTACTTTCCAATATTAAAGTGGGAACAGCATTAAACTAAAATACCATGAGTTTTATCTCAAATACAAAAAAACAAAAAAAGAAAACAGGATAAAATATATCATGTACATTATACATTCATTCATTCGTTTCACAAATAATCATTGAGCACCTCCTTTGTACCATATTCTAGGATTAGATTCATAAACAAAGCAAAGTCATCATCTTCAGGATGATGCTTACATTTTATATGGGAGGGGGAACAGACTAAAAACAAAGAAATACGCACCATAAGACCAAATGGTGAAAAATAAAAGCGAGGCAAAGGAGCAGAAAGCCAGGTGGTGCTATTTTGCTGAGAAAGACCTCCAGTTTTTTGCTCTATGAGTCAACCAATACAACTCCTTTCCATTTCATGTACCTTGCAACAAGGGTACAAAAATCTCCCAAACTCTCTAGCTCTGTAGAATCAAAAAGTTTTGAGTATTTAGCCAGGCCAGTTAGAGCCAGCCCATGTTTACACAGTCCTTATCCCAAAGCCAGGTTGGAGAACCAGTGAGAAAGGCCAAAGGAACTATTATACCCTTCGAGTTTCACCAGCTTGTTGCCCAGCATACTCCTGACACCTGTGTGACGCTCTATATTTCTCCAGCTGGGTCAAAAGACTAGTGACTTTATATAGATACAAAATAGAGGCAGAAAAAACAGTCTACAATTGTCTTAAAAGCCTTCATTTCTATTGTTTTGTCATATCTGTTTACAATATATTGTTTATTTATCTACTCATTTATATTTATACAGAACATCCCCTGAAACACTTCAGTTCATGCTTTCCTGATATTAGAATTTAATATATAGGGATGCAACTCAATAGTTTGTTTTCCCCCCAAAGATGCCCAGGAAAAAAAACACTAAATTCTGAGAGCTGCACTTTTTATATCTTTGTTTGTCAGAGCTACTTAGTAAACTGCAAAATCATCTTTACTCTCTTTTACCATAGATACAAACCCACCATACAAGATATATCATCAACCAAGGAACTAATAATCCGAAAGGGCACAAAGCCTTGATTTTATTTGCATCTGTCTAATTTGACTTATGCAGAATTTGTGTTCCCTCCCACCATAACATTTTAATAAGTGTTTACATACCACCACTCCCCAAAGACTTGGCTGATAAAATTCTGTCTTGGAACTAATTATCCTTCAAGACAGTCCTACTCTCCATGGATATATTGTTGTGCTGGAAATTTTGAATCCTGATATTTAAATGAATTCAGAGCTCCTCCTTGTGGATTCTCTATGGAAATGCTGCTATTGCTGCCTAAACACTGATCAATTCACTCTGGAGGGAAAAAAGGATCTAAGTGGGTGGGTACCTTTGTAATAAGAGCCACAGATGTGGGAAATATGAGTGTAAAACTGAAATGACAGCTTACGGTACAAATTGTACTGGCTCAAAGAATGCTTAGTAATGTATTTACTTTTAGGCTCTATCCTGTGGTTGGTCTGTTGTGTTAATCTATCAATAATCAATTGGTAACCTTTTCACGTGGGTTCAGAGACAATGAGTATGTGGAATGAGGCCATTCATGAGGAGTAACAGAACATGTTATGCTATTGTTCCTGTTATTAAAGGATTTACTATCTTATTTAAGGTGCTATATGACGTAACAGCCAAGATTTGGGGATTGCAGGACCAGCTTCATGAGCATATTACCAGTGTAGTCTCCTGGAGACCCACAATCATAAGGGCATCGCTTTTGGGGTTTTAAGGGACCCATAGTCTTTGTCTTAAAATTCTTAGTAATTTTATCTTTGAATTTCAAAATCTAAACACGTGTGTGGGGAGCTTGAAACCTCATCTTAGGAGTAGCCTCACCTCCTGCTTCCTCCATGAGACAGGTTTTGAGCTGCCTGGCTTGCAACTCCAGGGTTCTAGTGCCCCACACACCCACCCTCCCATATTCATCCCCACCCCCACCCAGCTACTGCTACCACCCTCTACCCCCAGCAGGGCCTGGTTGTGGGTGGAAGGAGTCTTCAGAGCAGACCTGCAAGAGTGCACATGCCCTCATCTCAGAGATAGGCATGGTGGTGGCCACCCCCTTTCTGGGCTGGCAGCTCCACAGGATGTTTAGCAGGAGACCTGGCCAGGGTGAGGCTTCCACCCACCCCATCCAGGTGGATTGCAAACTTTTGAGGATCACCTGTCCACTGTTGCCTTAAACAACAAAAGACAGGTGATCCTCCCTCTCCCAACATAAAGGGAGGTGGATTTCTCTTAATGGTTTGACACTGGTGGGAAAAGGACCCTGGGAGCTGGGGTGAAGAGCAGAAGTCACAAGATGGGGTCCCAAGCACCTGCAAGGGTCTGCATTCATCTCACAAACATCCCCATCCCTGTCCCATTACTGGGCATCTACCCAGAAGAAAAAAAAATCACTTTATTATAAGAACATTTGCATTAGATTGTTTATCACAGCCCATTTACCATCACCAAGATGTGGAAACAACCTAAATGCCAACCCAGGAATGGATGAACAAGCTGTGGTATATGTATACCATGGAATACTATGCAGCCATAAAAAAGCTGGAGACTTTACATGTTTTGTATTAACCTGGATGGAATTCAAGAACATTCATTCTCCTTAGTAAAGTATCTCAAGAATAGAAAAGCAAGAATTCAATGTACTAAATACTAATGTGAAGCCAATAGACTATTTAATACATGCCCACATAAGAGAAAAACTTAATTCAATTCAAGTTGGGAGAAGAGAGAACAAAGAAGGCAGAGAGGGGAGTAGGGAGTGGGGTTGATGTGCTCCCACTTAATGGGCACAATGTAAGGGGATTGGACACACCTCTTGGGTACAGGACACAACTACAAATGCAAACATTGGAGCCTAGTTGTTTGTACCCTCATAGTAATCTGAAATAAAAAAAAAAATAATTAAATATACATATGTATATATCCCCATGCCTGAAGCAATAGAGTACAACATTCAGTAGCAAATAAGACATTATGACAGGTCAAGAGAGACTGAGAAAGAATGGGAAAAGTGTTATATTTTCATCTTTCACTGGATCCAGCAAGGTATGTAACCAGCCCCAATTATATGTTTTCAGCGAAATGCTTTCTGTTTCAAAAATTCCAGGTCTTCTTCCCTGTTGAATTTTCTGTTTAGCTGGATGCTGAGAAAGCTGTTACAGATTAAGAATATCTGGAAAGAATGATTCATTTTTGGCCAATCCAGAGGATGTGGTCTGAAATTCAAGCCCACAAGATAAAACTCTAGCTTCTGAAACCACCTTTGTAGTTTTGGATAAAATATTTAATGCTCATAAAAACCCACCATGCAAACATATATAGGTAGTATAATTCTTTCTTGAAGTGTTTGCAGTTGTGAATCCTTATCTGTATGTAACGGAAGTGTTAGTATTGAGTGGAGATACGTCAGCTGGTTGAGGCTTAATAGCCTACATTTTCTCCTAAGGCTTTATTATAGGCAGGGATTAAAATCTGGAATATGAGGTCATGTTTCTAGAGTATAATGGAAGGGAAATGCTGGAGAAAGTTTGAAGACTGGCGTACAGAGGAAATAAGGGACAGACTTCCAGGAGGTGTAGAGGGAACTGGAAAGTGTATCTTGAGATATTAGGGAAATGATATTGATGAAATGCAGTCCTGGCTGAATGCATCTCAAGCATTGATAAGAGGGAAACAGGGAAGCACTGACAGATTTCAGGCATTAGAATTACATAATCGCAGTGACAATCAAGTTTGCAGGCATTGCATTTGGTACTATAGTAAGACAAAAGAGATTGATGAAGAGAAAATGATGCATGGTACAATCCTAATCTAATGTGGTGAGATTGAAATCTACAAGCCACATCATTGGTCTATAGCTACATTGTGTGTGTGAGAGAGAGAGACAGAGACAGACAGACAGACTAGGTAGAGAGAAACTAGGTTAGACATGACCAGGGGCTGCAGAACTGAATTGGCAATATAGAATAGCAGATGAAAGCCCTTCTCTGATCAATGCAATGCGAGATTTTAAGGACTGAGTGGAAGAGTTGACTATGTTACCGGTAACTCTGAGGTGCACTATCAGAGGAACAAAAGTGCCTCAGAAACACCTAGGAGAGAAGTTTCTAAAAGAAATGAAGAAAATGCTTAAAGGAGCAGAAACACATCCAGAGCATGCACCATTAGCTGAGCAGAAGAGAGTTCAGAGCCCTAGCAGTGAATTTGGTGATTTTCCACATTCAAATGATCCGCAGTTACTGGACACCCCTACATAAAAGCAAACTCAAGCTTGCTCTAATACAGCGGTTCTCAACATGTGTGTCGCAACCCCTCTGCCTGCTGCATTGGCAGCCATTGGTCCTCCAGAAGCCCCTGCAGCTCCAATAAGTTGTCCTCACCCTGCCCTGCCAGCCTCGCGTCCCCTCCAGCTCTGCCACCAGTTGGAACACCTGAGCCCTCAGCTCCTCTAGCTATCTCTGGGAGGCTCAGGCCTCCGGGGCTTGCAGAATGACAGGGAGCCCAGGCTGCTACCTTTCAGTGCTTATTCCTCTTCATCCACCTCATCTTTCTCCCTCTTCCTCCTCCCCCTTGTAGAGAGCTGGAGACAAGCTGCTCCTCCACAGCTGGCAAGCCCCGCCGTTTCAGGGACCCCCAGCATTGGCCCTTACTCCTCTCACAACCCTCAAACACCTCATAGGAGCCTAAAGTGGTCACTGTGGGGCTGGGGCCCGGGCAGCTTTAGCCTGCAGTGCCCAACTCCATGGCCAAACCCAGAGGTAGAAATTTTCTTGCAATTTCTTAAATGTTCCTTAACTTCTCAAAGTTACCTGGGCCTATGAGTTAATTGATAATTTAATATAGGTCTAATCTATTAATCTTTAAATTATTTTTGGGAAAGTGAACGCTAAGAAATGCGGTTCCTGAATCTGAATCAAGGAATGGAAGGGAGGGAGGGAAGGAGGGAGGGAGGGAGGGAGGGAGGAAGGAAGGATTGGTTCCTGACTTTAGTTCAATTCTCAATCAGAATTGAAAGTCATTTGTTCTGCATTTTAAAACTTTGCTTTTTAATAAATTCTGAAATCATGAATATTCTCTTATTTCAAATAGTCACCTTCTAAACTCATTCCTGTAGTTAAATGGAAGCATAGTCATTGATTCTATTCCAAGTTATCCACCCTCTGGGTCATTCTTGACCTTGGATGGCACCTTCCAAATGATGCTATATATGTTTTTTAAGGAAGACAAGTCAATGCTTAGCTTAACCGGAATATCCTATCTCAAAACAACTTAGAGTAGCATTTCTGAACATTTTTGTATTGTGAATCTCCATGATGCTTTGTTATGAACCCTTGCCGGAATAATATATTTAAATGCATAAAGTAAAATGTTTAGGATTATAAAGGAAACAATTATATTAAAATATGGTAGTCAAACTGTTTCTAAACTATTACAGAGTAGTACATTTCTTTCTTCATTAACACACTAAGAAGAAAATCTGGCAAGGAGGCATAACCACCATAACTTTAAAATAGTGATGAACAAGAAAAATATCTGAAAATGCTGTAACAAATGTAATGTGACACGTTAATATCTATGATTTCTACTGATATTAAAACACTGCTATAAATAATAGTTCCATATTTTACTGTTGACATTTATAACCAAAGGAAATGCTAGACTTCAGTTAGCTGTAATTTTTACACTCAAAGTGGTGGACCCCTGTTTTCTATTAATAAACACGACACAGGGTCCATAGAGCAGGTTAAGAACTCCTGAGCTAGACAGATGTAAGAGATTAAAGGAAAAGAATATGATCTTAGCTTACTCATTCTCTTACATGTCATTTAAGGCACATTTCCCAGTACTTAAATAATTGTAGTTACTTTAGTGCTGATATATGTATGTAGTTTCTGCTTGTAATACAAGTAAAGAATTACCCTTTACATTCAAGCTCCTGAATTCTCCATATGTTCATTCCTTTAGTGACTTAGAGATTCTGTTGTAGTGAAACTATAAAGTGAATACTACTTTTACTACTTGAAGCATGTTCAGCTAGAATTACCTCCAAGAATACTTAAGTATCAGATTGCTGGCTCTCAACTGACCCCAACTCTGAGATCCATCCAGACTAGGAACCCCACGCAAAATATTGCAAGGAGGCTTCCATGTAGCTGCTGGGCTAAATCAAATGTTCTTCTAATTGCCTAGTGTGTAATATTTAGACTTTCCCAGATTAGTGGTTGGTTTCCTGGCAAAACTTTGTAAGCACCAAGTAGTCAATAAACTTCAGGACATTTCAAATGTGTACCAAATGCAATTCCCTTCTCATAAATACCAAAATGTTTTTCTGAAAGGAGTTCAGTTTTCAAATATAGCATGTTGTGGTTCACAAAGTTTTATGCACATAAACTAGAAGAAGACTACTAATTGAATAGCTTATTCATTTATTTACAAGGAGATTACATAAATCTTAATAATGACAATTTACTTCCTCACGCTAGGCAAGTTACATTATTAATCAAACTGGCATAGTTTGAGTTGAGATACAAACCATTTCAGTGAGCAGTTGTTTAATGGAGAAGAAAATATCAGTGTACTGTTCCAAGTACAGTCACTTATGTCATAGTACCATCTAGTGGATTCCCATTCATAACACAGGAAACTAACAAATTCTAACCTCTGATGTAAGGGATGTATAAGTTTCTTTTTTAAAGGTTTTGTGTATGTATATTTAGTAGACTTCTTATATAGTCAACAAAAGTATGTGGGCAGACATCCCTGAGAAAAATACCAGAAAATAACCAAAGAGTGCATTGCTCACCACACCATGAAGTTTTATTTTCTAAGACCTAGGATGGCTAGTCTAAGGGATGTAAGCAAATACACTATTTATTAGTTAAGCTATATAAGCTGTATAAGCTATAAACTCATTGTTCCAAACTACAGCATGGGGTATAAAATAGGACAATATCCTAAGAGTGATGATTATGAGACACTAGAATGAATAGACAAAGAAGGCTACAGATATATTCATGGAACAATAAATTATTGAACACCTAGTATGATATGGATTGTTATAAGGAGACAAACATCAATAAGATAGGGCCAACAGAGATGGTTTATGCCTATAATTCCAGAACTTTGGGAGGCCAAGATGGGTGGATCACTCGAGATCAGGAGATGGAGACCAACCTGAGTGGCATTGCAAAACCCTGTCTCTACAAAAAAAAAAAGAAAGAAAAATTATTGGGGCTTTATGGCATGTGCCTGTAATCCTAGCTACTAAAGAGGCTGAGTCTTGAGGATCACTCAGGAGTTCAAGATTACAGTGAACTATGATGATGCCACTGCACTCTACCCCAGGCAACTGAGTGAGACTCTGTCTCAAAAAAGAAAAAAGTAGAGAGAGATGCCAGGTAGGGTGGCTTACTCTTATAATCCTAGCACTCTGGGAGGTCAGAGCCAGCCTAAGGAAGAATGAGACCCCATCTCTACTAAAAATAGAAAAATTAGCCAAATGTCATAGTGGATGCCTATAGTTCCAGCTACTCAGAAGGCTGAGGCAGGAGGATTACTTGAATCCAGGGTCTGAAATTGCTGTGAGCTGGGTTGACACCATGGCACTCTAGCCTGCACAACAGAGTGAGACTCTATCTCAAGGGGGGAAAAAAAAAAAAAAAAAAAAAAAAAAATATATATATATATATATATATATATGTGTGTGTGTGTGTGTGTGTGTGTGTGTGTGTGTGTATACATACACACATACACATATGTATGGATTGTCATAAGGAGACAAATATGAATAAGACAGGGCCAAGCAAGGTGGTTTGTGCCTATAATCTCAGCACTTTGGGAGGCCAAGGTGGGAGGATCACTTGAGACCTGGAGTTGGAGACCAACATGAACAAAATAGCAAAACCCTGTCTCTACAAAGAAATATAGAAAAATTATCCGGGCATTATGGCATGTGCCCAGATATTATATGCCCAGATATATATGTATATAATATGAGATAAACTTCATAAACTCAAGGAGTTCAAAATATAATTGGAAAACCAAATAAACAAAAATTATAAACAAGTGCTACCAAAGAAGCATATATTAGTACAAGTTTCAGTATTAGCACAGGGGACAATAGTACAGATTTACTCCTAGTAAAGGACAAAGTAAGGACTCATAGAGGAGTAACAGAGAACTTGACTCAAAATAGCTTTAGCCATAACACTGCATATAACAAGAAGTCCCAGGACATGCTGGTTCCAGGGTAGGTTAACTCAGCAGTCAATCCAGTGCTATCATCAAAAGTAATGTATAAAGGAGGATGGCAGTGGTTGCTGTCCTACCCTGGTAGCAAAGGACATTATTATCACCAACACTGTTCGGAGTGGCTGGCACGTGATGACAATAAAGAGCTTTTAGGCCATTTTATTATCATTTTAAAACTCTATATAACCAATATAGTCCCTTATTGTTTTTATTGCCTATTTCTAATAGTAAGAAAGAAAATGCATATAATTTTTCTTTTAATTCAAGGAAGAGGAAGAATGGAGACAGAAAAAATTATCACCAAGTGATGGTGCCTATTTTACATACCCTACTAGACACAAATGCAAAGAATCTTTTCCATAGCAACAGAGAGTCCTTTGATGAGCCACTGTCGCTCTGTGGGCCTGCACCCTAAAAGGCTCTCTTTTGTCCTTTGCCCTCCTGGGCCTCTGGTTTTATGCTTCAAGATTACATCTTTATCCACTGTCTCAGGACTGCATGAGATGGGATGGGATGATTGCTTTCTTGGGTACTGCACATCTTTAGCAGACTGAAGCATCTTGAATCCATTGCTTATCCAATCACTGGTCAAGAAACTCGACAGACAACGGTCGGTTTAATGAAACCAATAGCCTTTAGAGCAATGTGTCTAACACCCAACAAACTGGGACTTAGTGGAAGGCGGAAAAGAAATGAGAAAGGGTAATAGGTAGGCAAATACCTAGTGTCTGCTACTGGTCTGTGGAGGACATTTTAAGGGTAAGCTTATATATGCTGTATTTAGATATAGATGCATGAAAACTAAGCAGTATTTATTATAGAAATGTATAATATGTTACAACTCATCATGTTAAATATTTAAGCAGGAAAGTTATATGACAACTACCCTAGATACTAAAATAGAAATAGATTAACAATTCCTGAATATAATATGTCACATATTTATTTATATTTATTATATTGTTTTGTTTTATATTATATGTTATATTATATAAACTACTGTGTATTTACAATCTCAAAGCCAACATGACAGGACTAAAGGCAATCCTATTAAAGTCAAGAAAAAGATAAGGAGGGTACGTGTCCAGGAATCTATCAAAATGTAAAAAGGTCCATTTGGGGGATATCGCAGGGCAAGTACCACAGCCTCATCTCTACCCACTGAACAGATTGTACCTTTCAAACCACAGATGCAAGGGTTTACCTTTAGTGTTGTGCAGGTTTGATAATCCTTCACATGTGAACTGCCCTTAACACAATTGAAGCATCCTACAAACAAAGCCAGGTGCCCTCAGGAACCTTGGGAAGGTGCTGAAGCCAACAGAAAAGCCAAGGTGTTGACACAGGATTTGCCTCTAAAACAGCTACATTGACAGGGGACTGGATGCTTTTTCCTGTACCTCTAAGACAACTTTAACACCTGGCTTTATTTCACTTAAAAATAGTTGTTTTTTGAGCAACCCACTTTGTTGGTGTTCTCCTTTGGTCTCTGCTTATCAAATGATAAGGAAGGCAGGGCTTGAGCACACAAGGTCTGCCTACGTTACTCCATCTGTGTCTACCAACACTCACTAACAAGCCAGGAGTATTCTCCAAAATGAGGTGCCAGCCAAGTGCTACAAACAAATCCCAAAGAATGTCCTTGCCTAGTAGGCACATCTTTTTCCCATGGGTTCCACTCTAAAAATATTCAGTCTCTGAAATGTACTGCCCAGGTGACCGGCCAGAGTCTGAAGGATGTCTGTACCAATTGTTAGAGATTTTCCAAAGCATGTTGCTGGTCAAAGGAAATGCTCTTACAGTATGGCCAGGATCCCTATGTGAGGTAAGAAGTCCATCCAGTATGGAACAAGCTCATCACATGCACTGAAAAATTTAGTTTTACGAAGGCTTTTAAGCTTTTAGTTTTCCTCCAATTGACTAAGCATCAGCACACGTGATTTCCAAGAACAATACCTGGGTAGCTGGTGTTGATTCTTATTGGATTAATCTTCAACCTCTGTCAGGGGTATCCACCCTTCTCTTTCTCTGCTGCATATTGCAAGAAGAAGAATTGTCTTGGGCTACATATTAAATACACAAACAATAATGAAAGAAGCTGATCAGCAAAAGAAAAGGTCCGTGCATATTTTTCATGATATCCACCACCACAGATAAGAAAAAAAAGTCTTCACTGGCAGGTTGGACCCCTCTGTGGCTACTCACATAGTTGACTGTTTACCTAGGAAAAATGGTATGCTGTCTCTAGCCATCCATGAATGGATGCCATCCATGTAATGATAGCAAGACATCCCTGGTGAAGTTTCATTCTTTTCCATGTCTCAGCCCATCCAAGAGAGATTTAATGTTGTCATAGGCAATACATTGAATATGAGTTATAATCCAAGCCCTGAGAAGCCAAATAGCATCTAAGGATGCAGTAAGATCTGAAGGAAGCATTCCCAGGTCCATCACCAGGTTCCCTAGAATGCCCAATGGACTCAGTGATCATTATACTCTCCAGAGGTGCAGGGGCACAGGGAGTCATCAAATACCATTGACTTTTTCACCACCCCCTAGTGGGACTAAAGTGAGGTAAAGTTTGCCTCCATTAGCTCCTTGATCAGTGCAAGAACCCCTTTCCATCTTCTGACCCCAACCTGGGATCCTACGTTGCTTTCATGATAACTTATAGCTGGGCTGGGAAAGCCTGGCAAGCTCCCATTGTCCATCTGTCCTACTACCACTATAATAATCATGGCATTTCCCCCCTGGGAACATCCTATACAATCAAGAGAAGATTAGACAGATGTAAAACAACTTCCACAATTGACTTGGGAAAAAATAGTAATAGTAAGAGAAGGATTTCCACCATGACCATTTGTTTTAGCATTGTTCTATGAAGTATTAGCCAATTTAATTAGATAGGAGAGGAGAATAAAAAATATTGGAAAAGAGGAAGTAATAATCAGTAATGTCATGTAATATAATGATCATATGTAGCTGAAGAACCAAAAAGGATTGAAAAATCATCAAACAATAAAATCATTCTGTAAGGTAGGTAGGCTCAAAGCTAATACATAATCATTAATAAACAGCCTTCACATGGTCAAATTACAGCCAACTAGAGATACAATATTTCACTTAAATATGTGAGATAAAAAATATTTCACTTAAAATAATAATAGAAAAGATTATGTATATTTAAGAACTGTATAAGATACATAGGGGAAAAAACTATAAAATGTTCATTGAAGTTAAAAAGACTAAAAAATGGAAAGACATTTATCATGGAATTGTCTTAGAAGACACAGCACAATAAAGATAAAAAGGTATCTTTAAATATAGTATCTTTTAAATACTTATAAATTAATCTAAATTTAACATACTCTCAATTTTTTTTATTTTTTTTTTGAGACAGAGTCTCACATTTGTCACCCTCAGTAGAGTGCCGTGGCGTCATCCTCAGTAGAGTGCTGTGGCATCATAACTCAAAGCAACCTCAAACTCTTAGGCTCAAGGGAGTCTCTTGTCTCAGCCTCCCGAGTAGCTGGGATTACAGGCACCCACCACAACACTTGGCTATTTTTGGAGATGAGGTCTCGCTCTGGCTCAGGCTGGTCTCAAACCCATGAGCCCAGGCAATCCACTGCCTCGGCCTCCAGAGTGCTAGGATTATAGGCATTAGCCACTGCACCCAGCCACTCTCAATTTTAAATACCAAAATAATTTTTAATTAAAAAAGCAGATTCTAAATCACATTGAAAAGTAATTAAGGGGTGGTGCCTGTGGCTCAAAAAGGTAGGGCGCCGGCCCCATATGCTGGAGGTGGCAGGTTCAAACCCAGCCCCAGCCAAAAACTGCCAAAAAAAAAAGAAAGAAAGAAAGAAAGAAGGAAGGAAGGAAGGAAGGAAGGAAGGAAGGAAGGAAAGAAAGAAAAGTAATTAAACGTGAAAATGAAGAGTGATGAGAAAAAAGTCACTCTATCAAGATAGAACACTATGTAGCCATAAAAAAAGTATGCAAGAGGCTATTTATGTATTCATGAAACTCTCCTCCAAGATACATCATTAAGGGGAAAGAGCAAAGGTCAAACCAGCACTACATTGTGCTACCAGGGGAATATATCAAAATTATCTTCTTAAAATATATAAAAATATTGTTAGCTTTCAGGAGGGGAGTGGATAGCTGAGAAACCAGACTGAGGCGTCACTTTGAACCATGAGAGGACCCTGTCCTTTTCATGGAGCATCATCTGTCTTCACAGTTTCAAAGGGCAGTTTTACAATGTTTGAATAAAAAAAACAAAATAACTTTGTCTCGCTTCTTTTTAAACAACAAAAATAAATCTGAATCATTAATATTTGATTCAAAAGTCAAATCAAAGTACATATGTGTACAACTCTTCCCAGAATAGAGTTACAGATACTATATATATATTGGAAATAGTAAGGGAAGGCAAACAATAAATGTTTGTTAGATAAATGAAGTCCTGAAGTGCTTTTCCTTTTTTTTTATTAATATACAGGGTGATGTCCCAAAAGTTAGCATACATAGGGAAAATGGTAAAGTGTAGCTAACTGGACCTTTATTTACAAAACATTCACTACAAAGTTTGCAAAGAAGTTCCCAACACATAGAGAATATTTTGTAAATAAAAGTACATTTAGCTACACTTCTTCATTTTCCCTGTGTATGTGACTTTTGAGACACAACCTTTTATTATCCTGTTTTTCAAAGGGTTTTTCTTTTTTTATAACTTCTTGAACATATAATTTATTCATTTTGATTTTTCCAAGCATTTAATACTATGAATTTTCTCCTGGGTGCAGCCTTAGACATACCCTCTAATATTTGATGTTAGTTTCTCATGATTTTTCTAAGCATGTAGACTATAATAGCAGTTTGATTATTACTTTAACCCAAATTCAGAAATTTACTATATGACATAAAATAGGTAAGATTTAATCTTTTCTTTGAATTATTTATAAGATGCTAAATTTGTACTTGTAGATGGAGGTCTGAGGAGCATTCCGATGTCTGAGTGCAGAACATCGAATCTGACTTGATTGAAAAAGTTCTGGTTGTTGCTAATTTTTCATCATATGCTTCATATACAGTTGTCTCATAAAGTCAGTTTTGAAATATATAAGCCAGAAAGTTAAGTGTAGAGTGACATGGCTAATTTTCTGCAAAATTAATCAAAAAACGAAGCAATAATACCCTGAATAATGGCTCTGTATCTCAGACTCCTTCTTTACCACTGTGGTTCCCAGGGTCTTTGACCTGACAGCAGCATTATAAACATCATTTATATTCATAACCCATTCAGACAATGAACCATAAAGGGTTCCTTGTCTCAGCCTCTCTCACTTTTCATTTCATGGCATTTAGATTATTGATGGAGTGCAAAGAAGGAGTAGCCCTAACCATTCCAGGAATGCATGCAGGGATGTTCTGTGTGGACGCTTACTCCAAATGCTTTTTATTCTTTTATCATCAGAGGATGACTTTTCACAGAGATGACACTTGAACAAAATAGCTTCCAAATTCCACTTAATGAATAAGTTCTAACAGGACTCTATAGGCAAGAAAAAGATTTCGATTTTATTTCCAGTATTACATTGGCATGATAGGCTATGTTTCTGAATAAATTTTATTTCAAGCAGTATGTTGGCATCCAAATAATACCCTGACATATGGGTTGAATTGATGAAGTAACACTGATAGGCAAGGTAGTGAGGATAAATAGATAAATAACTATTGATGAGCAAAAGACAATAATGATAGATAGAAACAAATAGATGAAAGAGAGAGAGAGAGAAACAGATAATTATAATTACTAGATCCCAACAGGGTGTCCTCTCAATAGGCTCTAATATTTTTTAGCAGTGGAACAGCTTTACAATACTCTTATCAGCCTGTGGCTCTCAAATAATTCTCATTAGAGTTCCAAAAGTTCTTCTTCCCCTGTTAAAATATTAGCCTACTCTCTCTAAGCAGTAGCTAGACATATGGTTATAATTTCCAACTATTGAAATTTTTCATTTGTAAAAGGGAATTCTTGGCACCCTAAACACCTCCTCTGCCTCCCCCTTATGCCAGCGTTATTGCTGGGGTTGAAAGAGATTGGGTGAAGTTCAGAGCTGTGGTAACGTGGCCATTAATATACTTCCCACCTTGTAATCACAGTCTAGTGAGGCCTGCTCATATCGTTCACATTTTATAGAAATACATAAAATTAGTGCATGTAAAAATAGTAAATCTTTTCAAGGCCCTTTATTTCTTTGCAAGTCTCACTAACAAGGCTCAGAAATACCAGCCAATATTCAGCATATAGGCTGAGTATGAAAAATGGTACCTAAGAAAAAACTCAAAAGAATATTTTCTGCAGTTCTACGATTTGCTAACACCTGATGACCTTTCTCTCTGTGTGTTTCTTTTATGAGGCTGGGTCTCATTCTGTCACCCAGTCTAGAGTGCAGTGGCTTGATCATGGCTCACTGCAATCTCAAACTCCAGGACTCAAGTGATCCTCCTGAGTAGCTAGGGCTACAGGCATGTGCCACCATACACACCTAATTTTTGATCTATGTAGAGATGAGGTCTTGTTATTTGCCCAGGCTGGTCTCGAATTCCTGACCTCATGCAATCCTGCATCCTCGGCCTCCCATCACACCCAGTCTGCATCTAGTATTTAAATTCAGTATTTGCTTTGAAACAGAAAGGTCCCACAAGGAAATAAAATAAGCTAAGTAGTTCAGAAAACAATGCTTCCTCATGAGATAGCTCAAAAAATAGTCATTTTCTATGTAATTACTTTTCCGCCAGAACTATGAGTATGCTCTGATGTGACTAGAGGAAATCTGAACTGAGTTAAATAGAATGTTACCTCTCTTTCTGTTCAGATGTGTGAATAAGGCTAACAGCTACCATATTCAGGACCTACATTTTTTTACCAAATGAACTTGACAATTTGTCTATTATATCTCACCTTCCCAACAGCCTTGTTATAGAGTTAATGTCCCCTTTTCATGGCTGAGGAAGTGGATGCTTAGGAAGTTTGAGTGATATGCCCAATGTTACTACAGCTAGAAAAAGGCAGCACCAACATCATCACACAAGGTGTGTCCAGTTCCAAAGTTCTGTCACCTCTGCCACACCTTCCCATCTGGTGGAGGCAGAGAGCCTCCAGATCCTGTCCCAAGGTGTCTCCTGTGACAGATGATGTTCAAATGGAAGACACGCGACCAAGGGACTGTCAAAATTTAGAGAAGCACAAAAATATTTACAGGACAGTAAAACAAACACAGCCAGACACAGCACACAGGGGAGTCATCATTCATATCTTCCCACACTTTTCCACAGCAGATTATTATCCACCCCTTACTCTAGACTATAACTTGAATTTGATATGCCATGAGTTATAATTAATTTTAGCTAACAACCTGTACCTTTCTCCCACTCAAATATGCATCACAGAATACAGAAGAATGAAAGTGACTGTGGTATCGGGACAACATGAAATCCTTTCTAAATTACCATCAATTTTAAAATAAATTGTTTTAAGCTTTAGTGGTTTATTAATAGAAATCACTTTCAGATGACATACTGCACAGGTAATCGTGATCTTTCTTTCTCTGAACACTGCAGTTGGGAGCCACTCATGTGGCGTATAGTGGGTACTCAAATGTTAATTTTTTTGATGGAAGTATAGTTTTATTTGAATTAATGTGACTATTCAGATCAAGTGTGTGAGTGACAAATTCTCCTGGACCAAACTCTAGTCAAGCTCTTCTGAGCTCTCTTTTTTACCAGGCTCAACCTTGGGCACCCGTGTCTTTCTTGCAGAGCCTAGTTCCAGCAAGAATCCTGCCAAGTCAGGTTAGCCAGAGTCCTCCATCCTTAATATCTGAACAGCCTCAGTATCTGATCAGATTCTTCCTCCTCCACTATCCCCCAGGTGATGCCTGATCACCTTGGTCTATCTTCAGTAAGAATCCTGTTAGGTTGCTTTAGCCAGAAGTCTTCCCACCCCTGATGCTCCCTCTTAGTAATTTTCCATCCACTGACTCATGCCCTGTTCCTTAGTTATAAATTCCTACTTTTCCTTGTTATATTTGAAGTTGAGCTCAACCTTTCTCCCCTACCACAAACCCAATTGCAAAAGCCCCTAGACCTATTGCAATGGTCCTGGATAAAGTCTGCTTTACCATGCTTTACAAATGTCATGAATAATATTTTTCTTTAATACAAGGAAGGGGAAAATCAAAGGAGGGAGTAAATAAGTGCCTTTGTCAACTAGTCAAGGGTTCAGTAGCTCCAGAGACCAAACCAAGAACTTGCTAACTCCTTAGGTGGCCCATTATGCATACATAATATTAGCAACTTCTTAAAATGAGCCAAAGCTTTTTCTCTAAAAGCTCCCCACCCACTGAGACACATTCTACTTCCTGAAGCCACACAAGAATTACTTCACTCCCACTGAAGTGTGACAGTCCTAAAAATATTTAAAGAAAGCTATCACATTTTTTTCTCTCCAGGCTAAACATTACCATTTCTTTCAACTATTTCTCCCACAGTGTGATTTTTTAATCTCACTATCCTGGTTACTCTCTCTGTTTTCCTGGCTCTTTTTTCCTTTCCTTGAAGCTTCTTCCACACCGCTCTGCATTCTCTGAGATTGGCTTCTATAACCTTGACTATTCAATAAGAGTGTTCTTGTCATTCCATGGGGCTAAACAACTCATAATTATGGCCTAAGGTTATCTTTTGCTCTTTGGCCTTTATTATTGCAGCTAGGATCCTAAGGTGGTGATTTTCAAAATGTGTTCCTGAAAAAGTTCAGTGGAAGTGCCTAAGGGCGGCTCAGGAGGAGCCAAGAGCCAAGAGTGGAAACTTCCTCCATCTCTGCTTCAAGGAGAGCAACTACACTTTATCCTGCTATCTAACCAGCTTCTGCGGAGAATTTCATTTGAAAAGATTGCTCTGGTGGCTGGGCGCAGTCACTCATGCCTGTAATCCTAGCACTCTGGGAGGCCAAAGTGGTAGGATCACTTAAGGAATTTAAGACCAGCCTGAGCAAGAGCAAGAACCTGTCTCTACCAAAAAATAGAAAAATTACTAAGCATGGTTGTGCATGCTTGTGTTCCCAGCTGTTTGGGAGAGTGAGCCAGGAGGATGGCTTGAGCCCAGGAATTTGAGGTTGCAGTGAGCTATGATGATGCCACAGCACTCTAGCCAGGGTGACAGAGTAAGGTCTTTTCACCAAAAAAAAAAAAGGATTGTTCTGGAAAAACAAATTTTAAATTTAAATAGTTTAAGAATGTTCAGAAGATAGCAGGAATCCAAAGAACCAAAGATCTATTCAGGCAGGAGTACCTTGTTCTAAGAATCAGCTTCTTCTAAGTAGTCTACCAACTTGAGTCTATCAATTACATTCAGAGAGTGTGGCCTCTGCTGTTAATAATACAGACAAGCTTCTCCTCCCCTTGAAGATGAGCACCGGCCTGGCATGACTGGGTATAGCTAGTCATTCCACTTATCTGGCCTTGGAGACACAGAAGGATAAACTCCATGGTACATGCAAAGGGCACTTCCTCAAATTCTTAATATAGGAGGCTATTTCCATTCCTGAAGAATGAGATGAAGGTCAATGGCTAATTTCACCTGGACATGGGTAGGGTCATTCTTTGGAGGCAAAAATTAAGGACAATGTCCTTGCAAGTCTTTTAGAAATTGGTTCTCAGTCTCACCTACACATTAAAATCTCCAAAGGAGTTCAAAGAATACCAGGCCCCATGCACTGTGCTGAGGTAGGACTCTGGCACCTGTAGTTTTTAAATTTTCCCAAATGATTTTAACATATAGTCATACAGCTGAGAACCTTTCATTTAAGATAAGACCAACTGAACATGATTTAAATAGAAAATTATTTGTTCAGGTGTGGAAAGACAGTGGAACTAATAGTTGAAGTGACTGAAGGATTTAATGGGGATAAAGAGCGAGATTATTTTGTGCTGAATAAAGCATTTCCCTCAGACTTCAGAATGAGACATTTGCCTTCTGGAAGGGTAGGTTCATAATGTTCTCAGTATGCACCCTGAATAATTTCTAAACCCTCAGTTTATAGGCATTTACAGGCATGGACAGGCTGGTCATACCAGAGGCCTGTTAGCCAATTATTGTCTTATAAAAGTAGAATCAGCCATGTGCAGTGGTTCATACCTATAATCCTAGCACCCTTGGAGGCCAAGGTGGGTGGATGGCCTGAGCGCAGAAGTTCAAGACTAGCCTGAGAAAAAACAAGATCCCATCTCCACTAAAAATACAATAACTAGCCAGGCATTACGGTGACCTGAGTCTCAGCTACTCAGGAGGCTGAGGCAAGAGGATCACTTGAGCCCAAGAGTATGAGTTTGCTGTGAGCTATGACACTACAGCACTCTACCCAGGGTGACAGAGTGAGACCCTATGAAAGAAAGAGAGAGAGAGAGAAAGAAAAGAATAGTAGAACCAAGAAGGGTTTGAGTCCAGGGAAATGAGAGAAGGGAGAGTAGAACACATCACATTAAACTTCTCTCGTTTGTACCCTCAACCCCTCGGTCCCTCGTCTATTTTTCCTTTTAACAGTTTTTTTGTTTGGTTTTTTTTTTTTTTTTTGTTTGTTTTGTTTTTTGGGGGTTTTTTTGTTTTGTTTTTGGTGCTTATGTATTAAGCCAGGTATATTGAGAGTTCAGGTCATGAAAAAATGAGAAGACATTAACCCATTCTCTTGGGGCTTGATGTCTAGCTTTTCCTTCCTCCTCTTCAGATTTTTGAAGCAGTAGGTTACATTCCACCTGTCAGCTTCCCCCGACCCCACCCTCCAGTGTACTTAGACCTACAGGAATCTCCCGCCCCCTCCAGTGCTCTACTGCCCTATAACTTAAGTCACCAATAACCTCCTGGCCACCAATTTCACTCTCTCAATTCTCAGTAAAGGTTGGAATGGCCACAATACTTTTCAGTTTTACTGTGTGTATGTGCATTTGACCAATCTTCAGAGTTAGACACTAATGAGCATTTTCTTTCCCTCTAGAAATTCTCACCTCCCAGAGTTCATGAGAGTCTGCCGTGTTTAATGCTTGTCAGTCCCTGAGGCTTGATCCTCTTCCTTTCTCTGGACTCTATTTTGCCTCCTTCTACCCAGTTGACCTTTTGTACCATGAATTCACTTTATCCCTCGGTTGCCATATTTATTCTTTTTATATTACCACTATCATTATATTACTGACATCAAATCAATAGCTTCTGCTCAAGTACCCCCAAGGCCAAAATCTATATATTTATCTATCCAGTAAACATCCACCATAGTAATTCCGTGATTCGGAGTTAGAGCATATAAATCAAAGCAACAATTTGGATTTTTTTAAATATTGTAACTGTCACAAAAAACAAATGGTCCATCCCCAGGAGTAGGTAATAACTTGGGCAGCCCTGTGGGGAACAGGACAGGTGAAACTGTTCTAATTGCCCACTAGAACACTGGTTTCAACTGTAGTAATTTTCAGTGGAAGAACAGGGAAGAAGGAACTTGCAACGGATTCCTGTGGCTGTGCAGACACCTACCTCACAGAGTTGTATGGGATTGCAGTTTATTTCAAATTTTATGATTGAAACTTGTCAAGTATTTTGTTATTTTGAATAAAAGCAACATATCTAAACAAATTTTTAAATAAAATAAAAATAAATAAATAAAAAAGCTGTCCCAAAAGCATTGCAAGCCAATCACCTCCAAATATCATCTCTTCTACCTCCCTAAACTGCTGTCCCCCCGAGCTCATATCTGATTATTAAAAAAGGAGAGAAAGCCCTCTGTTATTCAAGTAGTAAAATGGAGGAGTCTTTCTCAGCTCTTATCCCCACACACCGATTTCCACACCAGCCAGTGAAATAATAGAGAAAAAGAACTCTCAATTTACTTCTTAATTGGCACTTATTCTTTTGAGAAACATGGAGAAAATACCATTTCATATGCTTCAGATTAGAATTCTGTTAGCTGCAATGTCATTTTAGGACCTTGGTTTTAATAGCTATTAATGAAGCACACCCTCCAGAACTATGGAATCAATATGTCGATCAAATAAAAATACATATATTTTATGTTTCATATCTTTTAAATGACAAAAAGAATCACAGGTCAATCAGATGCTTTTCTTAAGACAGAGTTTGATTCTCTCCCATTTCTCTTGAGTCTGATACAATGATCAGCATCCTTTATAGTCAGTATTCCTGGGAGAAATCTAAAAAAGAAGCAGGAAGAGAGGTATATTCAGTATGTATTTATTAAAATACAGTAATAACAAGAGCTTTCATAAACTAGTCTTGCATGGATTTGCATATAAAGAAATATGGCTTGTCAGCTGAGAGAAATTAGTATTACAAACTTTGCTTGTATCTCTCAAAGAACATGATAGGAAATACAACGATAACTCAAAGCAAAACTTTTTTTTCTTTTAAGACAGAGTCTCACTCTGTTGCCCAGGCTAGAATGCTATGGCATCAGCCCAGCATGCAGAAACCTCCAATTCCCAATTTCAAGTGATCTTCCTGCCTCAACCTCTCAAGTAGCTGGGGTTACCGGTTCCCACAACACCCAGCTAATTTTTTCTGGTTTTAGTAGAGATGAGGTCTCACTCTTGCTCAGGCTGGTCTCAAACTCCTGAGCTCAAGGAATCCACTCACCTCCCGGAATGAAAGCAAAACTTCTTAAATTATCTTTCTTTCTTCCTTTCATTCTCTCTCTCTCTCTCTCTTTTGTTTTTTTTTTTTTTTAAAAGGTATAGCTAAGTCTCCCAGTCTAAGTACAGTGGCATCTTCATAGCTTACAACAACATCAAATTCCAGGTCTGAAGCAACCCTCCTGCCTCAGCCTCCTGAGAAGCTGGGACTATAGGTGCCTACCAGGAGGCCCGGCTAATTTTTCTGACTTTTTTCCACAGTCAGGGTCTCGCTTTTGCTCAGGCTGGTCTTAAACTCCTTGCCTCAAGCAATCCTCCCACTTTGGGCCCCCAAAATGTTAGGATATAGATGTGAGCCACTGTACCCAGAATCAAATTCTTTTTCTTTTCTTATTTGTCCCAATTTTTCACCCATTCCCCCCCCCAAACTTTCTCCAATAACTAGCTAGGTATGCCCCACCACCCTTCACCACTTACTGCCACCCAGCTCTTAGTCTCTCTACTAAGTCTTTTCCCTTTCCTCGAATCCAGTGGTGCTCTATCTTCCTAACACCTCCTAATGCTGCAACCCTTTAATACAGTTCCTCATGTTGTGGTGACCCCCAACCATGAAATTATTTTTGTTGCTACTTCATAACTGTAATTTTGCTACTGCTATGAATCGTAATGTAAATATCTGATATGCAGGATGTATTTTCATTGTTACAAAGAGGTCATGACCCATAGGCTGAGAACCGCTGCAATCCCTCTGGCCTTATCCTTCTCCACTAGTTTTCCCAATTCTTGATAATTTTAAAACCCTAGAATCAGGATGATAGAGACAGAACTCTTCTTAGAAACTGAAAGGAGAGAATCTGTGTGAGCAAGTACAGAATTACCTTTATTTAGCAAGAGTGGGAGCCATTCTTTATGAATAAATCTTGTTCCCACTACATTCATTTATATAGTATGTAGCTGAATGGTAACTCTTCCATACCATCTGCCCACTGACTTCTAAGTCTAGGAAGCAGAGGAAATCTGATTCAGAGGTCTACGTCTCTTCCTCGTATATCTCTTCCATAGCATGTATGGCTCTGCAGATACTCTGAAGGAATCCCTCCAACAATTCCATTGAAAGTTAAAATAAAGGATGACTTCCAGAATGGCAGTGTGGTGAGAAGTTTGGCAAAACTACTCTCCCATAAAACAAACACAAGTGATGAAAATTATTAACATAAAATCATTTAATCTCTCTTGAAATTGCCCTAAGAACATACAGCAAATGAAGAAATACATTAAGTCTTGGTAAGAACAGCAAGAGTATGTGGCACTTAACACAAGAAATATTCCCTCCCTAATCCCCCAAGTTCACCATGAGGAAGGTTTCAATATGGGTGGGTATGGCTAATAACATAGGGAGCTCCTGTTCCCCCAGTTCCCAGAAGGTAGTATTTCACCAGGAGGAGTATTTCACTAGCATTACTCACTCCCCAACTCCAGCTCCCTGTGGCAGAAGCTAAATTCTAGGTGAGTGTACCAAAGATGTTGAGGTCTCCCTTCTTCCACGTCGCACCCAAACATAAGGGGGAGGCTCTACCCCTGACATAGCAGACTAAGAATACTAAAGTCCCAAAAACCCTCACCCTCTCAAGGGGCGGAGACCAAATATCAGGAGAGGTAAACCAAGAAGATCATAGGCTACTGCTTCACCCAAAACACAGCTAATAAAGTGGGTATCCCTCTAAGAAACAGGCAACTCTCCTTACTTCCAGCTCTGGACCAGTGACTCAGAGATTTGGCCTGAGGTAGAGGCAACCAAGAGATTAAAAGTATTTCTTCAAAAGATCAGACTTTATTCAGAAAAGAGTGTGGTGAAGTACAATCCTAAGGGTGCTCTCAAAAACAATAGAGTTTTGAGTGTGTTTGGGGTAGGGGTTGAGATAGTTTCATACACCACAAATGTCATGGAGCCATAGCTCACTGCAACCTCAAACCTTTGGGCTCAAGTGATCCTCTTCCTTCAGCTTTCCAAGTAGCTGGCACTATAGGCAGATACCACTATACCAGTTAGTTTTTCTGGTTTTTAGTAGAGATGGGGTCTCACTCTTGTTCAGGTCGGTCTCGGAATCCTAAGCTCAAGGGATCCTCCTTCCTTGACCTCCCAGAATGCTAGGATAACAGGTGTGAGCCACCTCACCTGGCCAACAATAGAGATTTTAGAAGTAAACAATTAAAAGGAGTCTGGTAGCTCCATGAAATAAACAAGCTAACCCACACACCAAGTAGTTTAGCAGAGAGAAACAGGGAAAAGGACACCTGAAAAGGGCCTTCCTGGGGCCAGAAAAACCTGAAAGACTGGCTTCCAAACCTACCCATGCAAAGGGTCAGAATTTAATTGGATCAGATGGTGGAGCAATTTTTGACCTGGGGCATTATTGAAAACAATAGAACAGTCAGCAATTACTGGAGCATGGCAACATACACTTTATGGAAATGGTCCTCATGACATTCAAGGTCAACTATAAATTCTGTTAAGCTATGATGTATAAGGTAAGACCTAGAGCAACCACTGGGAAAATAGCTCAAATACAGTGAAAGAAATCATTGAGTGAACAGTGGCTTTTTTCTACCCTTCTTTAGCAAATAGAATGGATTGGCCTTCCAGATGTCGTTCTCAACTTACTTCTCTTTCACAGTTCTCTACCAAAAGGGGTGGACAGCTCAAAAACTTGCCCTCTCACGTGCCTCGAAACCAGGGCAGGTTAGTGATCCAGCTCACCTGTAAGATGGAAGCAAGAGACCCCGGGGCTGCAGGAGAGGTGTTGGAGAGCAGCAGACCTAGGGCTCATGGCACTCTCCTCTGTCCTGGAACAGCAGGACTCGCTCACCCATGTGCCCAGGGACCTGCCAGTGTACAATAGGACTTTAAAACTCATGAAAGCAAAAAAAACGTAAAATACTTCAGCAGCCAGTGGCATCATTTAAAATTCCAGAAATAGACGCACGTCATGGAAAAACACTGGCTCTCTCATTCCCAGGAGTTTTTTTGGGTTTCCTAGAGCAGCTCAGTGAAATATGCCAGGATTTATTTGGGGAATTTTTACTGCATCATCCTCTGCTCCTTATCTTTATCCTCCTCTCTCCTGGGCTGTATTTCAGTGAATGATGTCCCCTAAAAAAGAAATACAAAGCCGCAAACGCCCAGCTGCCTATCTTTCTCAGAATTTTCCTTTGTAAGCGGGTAAGAGACGCCACTATCACCCCACCTGGGGGCAGTCCCTCTTCTCCCTCCAGCCACATCTTCTTCTGAATTACAATCTGCTGTTCCAAAAATGCTCTATCAACTCCTCCTCGCATAGTAGTGAAGAAATGGAGACATATTAATTATTTCTGGTGGGGAGGGAGCAGGAATGAGGGAGTTCCATTGTTGACATGGAACACGTGATGGCAAAGAAAAAAAAAAAAAAAACTTTAGTGAAATAAAAATCACCTTGAAAGATCTGTTTTGATGCCATCAGTCACTACCCACATTTTCCTTTGCCTATCTAGACTTCTCTCCCCATCCACAGCCCTATGCCCAGGCAGAGTGATTTAACTCCTGCTCTTCTCCTCTCTCCTGCTTCAGCTGACCCCAAAACACAAATGCAAGTCTAGGGTACATCCTTCTTAGGAAGGAGTTTGTGAGAGGATCATAAATAAGAACTTTTTCCCGTCACACCACAGCCACAGCTGCCGCTGTTGAATTTATTTTGCTCAGACTCCGTCTTACGTGTGACTACATTTCTCCTCCTCCTCGCTCTCCTCGGTTTGACAGTCCTTGTTTTCTTCTCCACAGTTCTTGCTTCTTCTTTTGCTTGTGTTATTTTTACCTCCTTCTCACTTCCATAGCTTGCCTCTTCCCTGCCCTCTGTAAAAGAAGGTGGGCAAGGCGGTGGCGGCGGTGAGGCTGGGGAACAGGTGCTAGGGGAGGTCACTGCTGCTGGTGGAAGGGCAAAGTCTTAGGCTGGCTCTCCACATGCAGAGTCTGACACGGGGCTTGGGTGCAGGTGATCTGTTAAAGGAATGCCTCTGGAAAAAGCATGGAGTGGGTGAGAATGAAGCATGAAAAGAAAAGGGAAAGAGCAAAGCAAGGATGTGGTCTCCGACATTGGCCTGATCCACAGGGAGAGAGGGCTCTGGCGCGTAGAGCCAGTCGGTCCCTGGCTGTGTTGTCCTGAGGATGCAGGGCCATGCCGGGCAGAAAGGGGGCAGCAGGGAGCACCAAGCAGCCAACACTGCCCATGGCAGGGGCATGGTGGGCATAGCTAAGGGCTGTGGGTGGGGCATCCCTCTGCTTACTAGAGGAACTAACATCTCTCAGGGAGTGGCCGCCTGATCACTCTCAGTGATTATGAGGCCAGCACTGTCCTCTCAAATAGTCTTGGATTTTCTCATTTAATCCTCACACAGGATTAAATGAGAAAAAGGAGAGCGTGCAGGAAGGAAGGGCAATGCGTATCCTCTGTGTTCTCGCTCCTGAGCCCTGGGAGACGTCTCTGAGAAACTGCAACACTGTTTAACACTGAGTCTAGATGTCACCTTATCATCTGTAGGCTCAGCACTCCACAGAGCCAAAAACTATTTGTCAGACATGGCACAAAAGAGAAAATCAGTTCTCTATCTTGTGCTAGTCAAAGTTAGGCAATTTCATCTGTAGGGATAAAGGTTTAAAGAGTCTGGGAATCAGTCATGTTATTACACAGAGTGCCCCCCAGTAACAGGAACCTTATTTATGAAATGCTGACAAAATGTGATTTAGCAGTACCAAGACAGAAGAACTCTTTTCTGTCTGGAATGATCAAGAATCATTGTTTGGTGCCGGCTCACGCCTGCAATCCTAGTACCTTGGGAGGCCAAGGTAGGTGGATTGCCTGAGCTCTGGAGTTCAAGATCAGCTTGAACAAGGGGGAGACCCTATCTCTACTAATATTAGAAAAAACGATCCAGGCATTGTGGTGGGTGCCTGTAGTCCCAGCTACTTAGGAGGCTGAGGCAAGAGGATGGCTTAAGCCCAGGCATTTGAGGTTGTTATGAGCTATGACCCCACAGCACTCTACCCAGGGCAACAGAGTGACACTCTGTCTCAAAGAAAAAACAAAAAAAGAATCACTGTTTTGGCCAGGCCTGGTGGCTCACTCCTGTAATCCTAGCACTCTGGAAGGCTAAAAGGGGTGGAATGCTTGAGCTCAGGAGTCCACCACCAGTCTGAGCAAAAATGAGACGCCATCTCTACTAAATAGAAAAAACTAGCCAGATTCCGTGGTGTGTGCCTCTAGTCCCAAATACTGGAGAGGCTGAAGCAAGAGAATCGCTTGAGCCCAATAGTTTGAGGTTGCTGTGAGCTATGATGACCCCACATCACTGTAGCCTGGGGCAAGAGTGAGACTATCTCAAAAACAAACAAACAAAAAAAAACCCCACTGTTTTGACTAAGCCAAAATGCCACTTGCGCCAATAATAGCAATATCCTAAGTCACTCCAGGCATTTGAAAAATAGGAGAGATAGATTTTAAAAAATTATTTCCGAATTCTCCTTAAGAGAAACAAAAACTTATAATCATTGACGATTTCTAGTTTAATAAGAACAGAAAACAGGTAAAAATATGTTTACAGCTCATATCCGCCAAAGAGAATTAACTACCATACACTTTAAAGTTCTTCTTTCCCTGGGAGATTAGGTGCAATAAAGCCCAAGACATCTTGTCTCGACCGTGAAATAACATGATCGTCTGTTCACCTATCACTTACTCCACACACGGGGCCCACACCAGTAAAACTATGATTTTATAGAGCTAGGAAGGAAGACAAAACCCATAAAACATACCGTACACTTTGATAGCTTACAGCTATGTCTCTCAGAAAGATGAACCAAATATTTACAAACAAGTCCATACTGTTATTCTTTTTATTTTCTCAAACTGATGTTTTGCTTTATTTTTTTACAATCTGGTAATTCCTAAGGCATTTAGAAGTCAGACTCCAGCAACTCTTCCGGTATCTGAAACTGATGGGCTGTGATCAGAATATCCCTATTAGGAGGACAATTTTCTGAGTGCTGTTGTCAAATGCCAGCTGAGCAGAGGCAGCCCCCGGGTTGCCTACTGTTGTGACAGTAGACACAACCACTGCCTCTACTCACTGAAGCAGCTTAATCCAGAGCTGGGAGGTTGTTTCCAAATAGACAAACAGCCTCCCTCCTGGAGTCACACTCACTGTGGGGGCATCTTTTGCTGAATCTTTGACCTCTTGGCCTCTGAACCCTATTCAATTTGATGGAAATTTGTTTAATAGCACTGTAATCCAGGCACTGGAGAGATAAGAAGTTTCCGGGAGCTTATTGGCTGGGAGAGAAACAGACAAGCAAACTGGTGATTGCAATGTAGCGTAGGAGTAAAATAGAAGTGGGCATAAACTGTGGGGCAGGATGTGGGTGAGGTCAACCCCATTGTAGGGTGGCGGGATTGTGGAGAAACTGTGGAAGGGCTCACAGAAGAGCTGATGCTTCAACATAATTGAAATACTGTATTATGACTGTATTAAATACCAACATTTCCCATCTGTTAATGAGATTTTAAAATACATAAACCACTTACCTGTAAAATAAAACATAATGCCAAAGTTTTCTCATAAAATCATACAGGAAATTACTGCCTGTAAGAAATCACACACCTTGACCCTACTGACACGTGGACAGGTCTCTGATTCCTTCTATCCCTTCAAAGAACTCATCCCTGGAGGGGAAGGAGATCAGAACATGTGATTCGAATGACATGGGCAAAAGAATAAAAGTGCCAAGTAATAAAGAGAAAAGAAGAAGACTATGCCATCTTTCTTCCTGACATCGCATCTGCAGCAGCACAAGCTGAGGAAAGAAAGATGATTTAACTTTAAATCAAGATTAAATATTTGACTCTGCCATGGATCTGGAAAACATCTTTGGTTATCTAAAAATGATGAGAAAATTTATAGGAATGGCCTTACATTTCATTCAAGGGCAGGGAAAGAACTAGCCCTACATAATAATAAAGGGGGGATAGTAAACAAAATTAAATTGCCTCATGATTTAATTTCAAAGCTGTCCTTGTTTAAAAAGAAAAAAAAAAAAAAAAAAAAAAAAAAAAACCCAGGCTTATTCAACATAAGAAACACGAATGAAGTACAAAACAAAAGAAAACAAAAGGGCCGCACCCGTAGCTCAGTGGGTAGGGTGCCAGCCACACATCCAGCCCAGACCAGCTAAACAAAAAAGACAATGACAACAAAAAACTAGCCTGGTGTTGTGGCGGGCACCTGTAGTCCCAGCTACTTGGGAGGCTGAGAGAAGAGAATTGCTTAAGCCCAAGAGTTTGAGGTTGCTGTGAGGATGTCACAGCACTCTACCAAGGGTGACATAGTGAAACTCTGTCTCAAATTATATTAATAATAATTATTATTATTATTATAAGGAAGAAAAAAAGAGTTAAAAACCACAGCAAAGGAAACCTTCCAAAAAAAAATAGACTAAAAAAAGAACATTAAACAGGGGAGGGAATAAAAAAAATTAGAGACTCAATCCAAGAAGTCTAACATCCAATTAACAGATTTCAAAATTAAAAATAAGTGAGAGCCTTATGATCCAAAAATTCTACTTCTGAGTATGTGCCCCAAAGATCTGAAAGCAGGAACTCAGTCTATATATTGTGGTGAAGGTATTCTTTAGATGAAATTAGCATTTAAATTAATAGACTCTGAATAAAGCAGGTTACCTTCATAATGTAGATGGCCTCATTGAATCAAGTTTTTGCCTCCACAATCCTTATTCCTTAAAATAACTCAATCTAATCTCTGTGTGTGTGTGTGTGTGTGTGTCTGTGTGTGTGTGTGTGTGTGTGCATGTCTGGGTGTGCACACATCCTGTTGGCTCTGTTTCTATGGAGAGCCTTATGGTCAAATTCATGGAGACAGAGAGTAGAATAGTGGTTGCCAGTGGCTAAGGGGAGGGGACACTACGGAGTTATTTTTTAACGGGCAGAGTTTCACTTTTGCAAGATGTAAAGAGTTGGGGAAATGAATGGTGGTGATAGTAGCACAACAATACTAATGTATTTAAATGTCATGGACTATACACCTAAAAATGATTAAGACAGTAAACATCACATGATGTGAATTTTACTACAATTAAAAACAACAACAACAAAGACAATTAAAAAAAAAAAACAGGAAATGGGTAAGAGGATATTGCCACGCTGGATGAACATGAAGCTGGAGATGGGAAAAGACCATCAAGAGCCAGACCAGGGAATGAGAAAAGAGCCACAACCATTGTGAAATCCCACAACACCATGGGTGAAAGAAGACTGCAAAAGCTTTGACAAAATAAAAACACACAGACGCATAAAAGGTCACTTACAAAGATGTGGAAACCAGAATGGCTAAATCACCTTGGAAGCAATACTGGAATCTTTAAAGTTTTTTAAATTTTGAAGGAAAATTACCCTCAACTTAGATTTTTATACTGAGCCAAGGTATTAATCAATTATGAGAGTAAATTTAAGATATTATTTGTTAGACACCATAAAGAATGTTCTTCATCTACAGAGTAAACAAACAGAGAAATGGACTTAGTATCCATGGACAGGGATCCAGAAGCATGACAAAGAATATTCCAGGACGGCTGTACAACCAGCTGAGAGGTAGGATTGGGAACTTTGTGGGCTCAGGAATGGTCTCCAGAGAAAAAAGACCATCTGGCACGTGATCTGATGGTCTTTCCCTGTGTCAAACTGATACTTCTGTCTCTGTCTCCCTCTCTTTTTCCTTATTCATACATAAATTAATTATTCATATGTACACAAATATATTTATATAAATATTTTAATACACTTATATGTACATAAAAATCAAACAATATAAAAACAAATAAAAAGTAAGTCAATTATTAACTTTAGGACAAACAAAAATCTAGTATCTAGAAAGGTAAGGTCAGTAGTTCAAGACCCCATCTCCACTAAAAATAGGAGAAATTATCTGGGTGAGTAGGGCCTGCCTGTAGTCCCAGCTACTCATAAGGCTGAGGCAGAAGGACTGCTTGAGCCCACAAGTTTGCAATTTGAGCTCGTGAGCTAGGCTGAGGCCATGGCACTCTTACCTGGGTGACAGAGTGAAACCCTGTCTCAAGAAACAAAACAAAAACAACAAAGTGCTAAATCCTCATCCCTCATAATAGCAAGTGTATGCATTATGTAAAGAACTGATAAATTAAGACATCACAGTGTCCTTATTTTTTAAATGGAGGCAGATACCAAAAGAAATGGATGAAAGAATTGAAAGCATTTACCCCTGGGAAACAAGTCTAGGAATTGGGAATGGGTGAATCCAATAGTTGGATTTTTCCCCTTAGGTTAATTAAGGAATAAAGCCACAGCATATAATTTAAATTGAAGTTAAGAATTATGTAGGAGGTACCTACCTATTAGAATGCTCAAAATGCAACCTACTGACGACAGGAACTGTTGCTGAGAATGTGGAGCAACAGGAACGCTGATTCATCACCAGAGGGTGATGGTACACCCATGGCAAAATGGTACAGCCGCTTAGAACAGTTTGACAGTTTCTTATAAAACCAAACATACTCTTACCACATGACCCAGCAGTTGCACTCCTTGGTATCTACCCAAATGAATCAAAACTTACATCCACACAAAAAACCTGCACAAAAATGTTTAGAGCAGCTTTATTCATAATTGCCAAAAGTTGGAAGCAACCAAAATGTCCTTCACGACGTGAATGGATAAACAGACTGCAGCAACACTGGGCAATGAAAAACTCAGTGCCTAAAGAAATGAGCTATGGAGCCATGAAAAGACACAAAGGAACTTCACATGAAGATTACAAAGTGCAAGATACCAATCTGAAAAGGCTACATACTGCATGATTCCAACTATATGATATTCTGGAAAAGGCAAATTATGGAGACAGTAAAAAGATCAGTGGTTGCTGGGGGTGGGCAGGGAACACAGGAATTTTAGGAAGAGAAGCTATTCTGTATTATGCTAGCATGGCAGATACACATTATTATACATTTACTAAAACACAAATTGTTTCAGATTATTATGAGTGTACAATTAGGTTATAATGTTTGCATTTGTTAGGTGAGGTCCCTAATATGAAACCAATATAAAAACAACTACACACCCACAGGTAAGATAAAACACAAACACAATCTAGCAGTTGTGCCCCTCACCCAGGAGGCGTGCAGATGCCCTTACATCATGCCCACCAGGTGAGAGCACACCAGTCTCCTCCCTCCTGCCTCACCCCTCCCCCTTCTCATCCCCTACCCCCAACTTGAATTAAATTGAGATTTTTTCCTCTTTTTTTCTTCAAATTAATATGAGGGTACAAATGTTTAGGTTACATTGTTTGCATTTCTAAGGTAAAGTTCAAGTTGTAGTTGAGACCTTCACCCACAGGGGGTGCTGAACACCCTCAGATTGTGCACATTAGATGAGATCCCCCCAATTGCCCTCCCTCCTCCCTCCTTCCCTCTGCCTCCTCTCCCCTCCCCCTTGCTAGATTGTGTTTGTGTTTTATCTTACATGTGGATGTGTAGTTGTTTTTATATTGGTTTCATATTAGTATTGAGTACATTGAATTTTTTTTTTTTCCATTCTTCAGGTACATTACTCAGAAGAATGTGTTTCAACTCCATCCAAGCAAACATAGGGCAGTTCCTGTGGCTCAACAGAGTAAGGCACTGGCCCCATATGCCGAAGGTGGTGGGTTCAAACTCAGCCCTGGCCAAAAAAAAATTGAGTAAACATAAAAGATATAAAGTCTCCATCTTTTCTTATGGCTGAATAGTATTCCACGGTATGCATATGCCACAGTTTATTAATCCATTCCTGGGTTGATGGGCACTTTGATCACTTCAACATCTTGGCAATTGTGAATTGAGCTGCAATAAACAATCTAGTGCAAATGTCTTTATAATAAAATGATGATTTTTTCTTCTGGGGAGATGTCTAGTAATGATATTGTGGGATCAGTTGGAAGGTCTATTTTGTGTGTGTGTGTGTGGATTCTCCACACTTCTTTCTAAAGAGGCTGTGTTAGTTTGCAGTCCCACCAACAAATATTACAAAATGCAAGATGAGTGTAAAAGTGTTCCCTTCTCTCTACGTCTGTGCCAGCATCTACAACTTTAGGACCTTGTGGTGTGTGGCTTTAAGTGATATCTCAGAGTGGTTTTGATTTGTATTTCTCTGATGATCAGGGATGATGAACACTTTTTCATAGTTTTTTGGCCATTCATCTGTCGTCCTCAGAGAAGGTTCTATGCATGTCTCTCGCCCAGAGCTAGATGAGATTGCTCTTTTTTGGTTGATCAATTTGAATACTCTGTAGATTCTATTTAATAGTTATCAACTCTTCGTCAGATTCATAACAGGCAAATATATGTTCCCATTATGAAGGTTGTCTATTTGCTTTAATTGTTGTGTCCTTGGCTATGTAGAAGATTTTCAGCTTACTTAAGTCCCATTTGTTTATTTTTGTTGTGATTGCCACCAAAGTCTTCTTCATAAAAATCTTTCCCCAGTCCCATCTCATGTAGAGTTTTTCCCATACTTTCTTGTAGGATTTTCGTCCTTTTATGTCTTAGATTTAAATCTTTTACCCATTGTGAGTCTATTTTTCTAAGTGGTGAGAGGTGTGGGTCCAGGTTCAGTCTTTTCCATGTAGACAACCAATTCTCCCAGCACTGTTTATTGAACAGGGATTCTTTTCCCCAGTGTATGTTTTTGTCTGGTTTATCGAAGATCAGATGGCAATAATAGACTGTGGTATATCATAAAGTCTGGCAGAGTGATGCCTTCGATTTCTTTCTATTACTAAGACTTACTTTGGCTATATGGGTTTTTTTTCTGGTTTTGTACAAAACGAAGAACTATTTTTTTCAAGTTCTTCAAAGTATGATGCTGGCATTTTAATAGGGGATTGCATTGAATCTATAGATTGCTTTGGGCAGTATAGTCATTTTAACAATGTTGATTCTTCCCAGCCCAGAGCATGGTATATTCGTCCATTTGTTATACCTTCTGCTGTTTTTTTCCTCAGGGTTTCATAATTCTCTCTGTAGAGATCCTTCATCTCCTTTGCTAGAAATATTCCTGGGTACTTCATTTTCTTTGAAGCTACTATACAACACCATTCTTAGTGAACTCTAATGTAAGCTATGGATTTGGGAGGATAGTGATGTGTCGATAGAGGTTTGTCAGTTATTACAGAGCTACCCTTCCTGTGTGGGGATTTTACAGTGAGAGAGAGTGTGAATATGTAGGAGCAGGTGGCATACAGGAAATCTCTGTGCTTTGGGCTCAATTTAGCTTCGAACCTAAAATTGCTTTAAAAAATAAAGACTATTTTAAAAAAATATGTTGCAAAGTTCTGGAAATCCATCTCACGACACCATGAATATACTTAATACTACTGAACTGTACACTTAAAAGTGGTTAAGATGATAAATTTTGTGTTATGTGTTTTTATAAGAAAAAAGAGATTAATATAACAACATATGGATATAAAAATGTAATTTTAAAAAAGCACGTCATGAAAACAAATTATATAGGCATTACTCCCATAGTAGTCTCTATGTAGGGAAGCACGGGGCTGTGGAAAAAATACAGACCTGGGGCAGTCGGGTGCCAAGTTTGAGTCTGCATCTGGGAGTCTTAAGCATTTTGATTTCTCTGCAGGATCCCCTTTGTCCCACTGAAGGACTAAGGAGTTGTGCTACATTCACATTTGCCTAATTTGACAAAACATGAGCCCCACAAAATGATATGTTGGAGGAAGAAATGAATTAATAGTTAAATCACTGTGGGAAGCACAATACAATTGCCTCTTGCAGACTCCAATCTACATTACCATTTTCAAAAGTATGTGAAATCTTATAATAAATAAAACTTTATATTTGTTTAACCTGCTTCATAATCTACTGGACAAGGTGTTCTCCTCACCATTTTTTTTTTCCTTTACATCCATTGACAGTTGTTTGAAATGGATAAAGAAATATCACTATCAGATAATTTCTAAGATGAACATTCTAAGATTCCTTTATTATGTAAGAATCCACAGAAATACCCATACAATGACCCTTCGCTCAAACAGTGATCGATGTGTAAAATGCATATACTTAAACTATTTACTTCCATGATTCCTTTGACTCTTTTCTTTGGTGCTCTGAAATAACTTCATAAGAAGGCCTTTCATGGGGGATTATGAATGTCATTTCAGAAATAAAATTCCCCTGATCTGGTCAGGTGGATGTTGTGTGGTGGGATGTAAGGTCAGTTTGTGTTTGGAGATGCCCATTGGATTTGGATATATAGGTTTGGGTATTGATATACTTGAAGGAAACCCCAATAACCCATAGGTAAAAACCACTTTTGGTTGACACTGACTTTAACATTTCAAAAGTGTTATTTTTGGTCATGAGAATCAATCCTATCTCTAAACCTGGGCTCTGTGTGGCTGGCAGGTGGCACTTGAGTGGACTAGAGCCCAGTGGCGTGGGCTGTACCCTAAGTGCACTAACTCCTCAGTGCCCTTTTAAGTCTAACTTATCTGGAGAAACACACAACAAGGTACCATAAAACAGAATCTAAATTATGTGCTTGACCAAAATAGTTGCCAGAAACAGGGCACTTTTAGTTAAGAGAAATAACTTGAAATTGGCTCAGTCTGATTTATCCTACTTAAGCCAAAGCTTAATTATTGGAGGAGGAAAGTCTTTTAGGCTTAAAGCAGCAGAATACTATTGTATATGTGTTGTCTTCATCTTTGGAAGATTCTAAGATTGCTGTGTTCTGGTAGATAGTGAAAGATATGCCAAAGTTTTAGGCGTGTTTCTCTATTGTTTTTTGTTCGGTTTGGTTTTTTAAATCCAGTGGTGCAAAAAAAGTATTTAGGGAATATTTAAGGTATATTTAAAACATTGCTCTTAATGAGTTTCCAACAGTCTGGGGCTGAATACAAGTCAAACTCTTGTACTCACAAATGATGATGTCACAGAGCTGGTGTTGCCCGAGCTCCGTGGCTTCCTCTGGCTTCCTGCAGGCGAGGAGCACAGGGCACACAGCACTCCACAGCACCCTGACTGCTTCTGTTGAGTTTCTATCTACCTCACTTGTGGCGAAAGTCATCTACCTCGTGTTCACACCTGACACGTGTTGAAAAGAATAGTATTAACCCAGTGGGGAATGGGTGGGATAGGAAGCTACCTCTAGAGGAAATATTATCATAAATCTAGAACTGATTTCTCCCATCAAAAGAGGAACATTAGGCAATTAAAGTTATACATCTAAGTAGTTCTTACCATCTTACCAATCTGACTTCTCTCCCCTCCTTCCGAAACAGAATTATGCATGCCATTACCATGTTGTTCAGTATTATAAAACTACTGGTTAATCTGACCTATTGGAGAATTTAATTACAAATAAAAACCTATAGGTCTCTTTTTCTCTTTAAGAGAAAAATATTTTATCAGTATTTTGGGTGTCTACAGGTAATAATACCCTTTTAAGAGCCATTCCAAAGATCTAGTTACTGGAAATCTCAGATTTTTGAAGGGAATGAGAATCCTTTTGACTTCATGATTGTATTTATAGCTCTCTGTAGGACATTCATCACCATGATATTGCAACAATCACTGTTTTTACTGGGCAGTGACTGGGGGAGTATGTGTTGCTCTTTTTTTGTTTTGTGTTCTAATTTTCTTTTCTACCAAAGGTAACATGTTGATGGGTTTGTTTTTTCTTTTCTCCTTGTTTGTTAAATACTTGATAAAGTTGAGAAGCACATTACCAAGATATACTGTATTGATCCTTCCATCCCTCTATCCTAGATAATTTTTGGTTTGCTTGGAAGAGAGGAGGGTCCTATGACCATGGTAGTTACTGTGAGTTGGGTTTTAAAATGTCATGGTGAAGGGCAGGGCCTGTGGCTCAAAGTGGTAGGGTGCCAGCCCCATATGCTCCATATGCTGGAGGTGGCGAGTTCAAACCCAGCCCTGGCCAAAAACTGAAAAAAAAAAAAAAGTCATGGTGAAGACATCACCTCAGTGATGTCTATTTTTAAAACAGATCTTACAGGTTAACAAGCCAGCCTGGTGGGATGTTTTCCATCATCATTTACCCAGTAATGGTTCTAAAAGTTTTGTGAATCGACATGGTCTTAGACCTCCTTTTAATGATTGCATTAACTTACCAGCTCAGGTAGTATTTTTCTCGAGGATCTATCTCAGAGCACACTGACTGAATGTTGACATATGTAACAAAATGTTTACTTTCTTTAAATAATCAGCTCTGTAATAGTTTGTTTCTAGCAGTCTGGGTAGTGGTGTTTTCTTCAGAGGAAAAGTTTTCACATTTCTGGGGTTTTCTTGTTTTTAAGGTGGTAAGATTTCTTTATCTCCTAAAATCAATGCAGGTGAGGGTGGGTGGGTAAGGGATGTTGGTTTAACTAGCATGTTAGGTATACTTGGGTGGGTGGGAGGATTGTTTTTTTATGACTCTTGCTTACTACTCCCCATTAGTTCTCATGCCTGGTCGGCAAAAGGATTTAATTTTCAACTTTAGAACACATGACTCAGTTGAGTCTTTTTTTTTTTTTTAAGAAAATTAAACGCAGAATGGGGGGGGTTAATATGAGCATATATTTTCTTACATTAAAATTACTAAGTTAAACCTCATATTTATTGTCCAAGGCAGACATGATATAAGGAAAATATATGCAGTACCAGAATAACTCACCTGGCCACAGAAACCAGGCTGCAGGCCCATGTGGGGTGCTGCCTGCCTCTTGCCACTTTTTAAATGGGCATTGTCCATCGTAGTGTGAATCCCATCAATTCAGCAGGTCGGTGGGGAAATGAAGATTTTACCCCAAACCTTTAGGCAAAAGTGGGTTTTTGTTTTTTCCTTTTGGCTTTCCCTTTTAAATCTTAAATGTTAATATTGCAGGCCGCAGGCATGCCAGGCAATGAGCAGGTGAAGAACCAATGGAAAAGTATTCAAAAACTCCTGTGTTAGCTAACAGGCTTCTGAGTGTATCGCTGTGGTCCACAGAGAAGTCCGGAGAGGTAGCAAGGAGATGCTGTATCAGCTACTACAGCCTTAAAACAAAGTTGGTGTCTCTTTGGACTTTAAAATAGTTCCTATGCAGCTTATTTTATTTTTGTTTAATCAAATAAACAAGAGGATTTTTCCACGGGAAAAAAAAAAAAGAAATAAAATTCCCATAAAACAAATGAAAGTTTCAAAGCACAGCTTGGATCTCCAGAATGGGTTCATCTAAACTTTTTTTATGCGGCATAAACTAGATAACAGATAAACGTCTTCTTATCTGAAAATGAATAAACACACATACACACACACCAAGGCCTTGCCAAAGTCGGATTCGGTGTTCTAACAAACAGCACAACCAACCCAGCCCACCCTTCCTAGTCAAATAGCAAATCTTCCTCTTTTTTTGACAGGAACAAATCTGGGTGAAGAAAATGTAATGTATTATTTCATAACTGTAAACTAATTTTCTTATGAATTTACGGACAGAGCTGGTGAGAGCCTCTATGTGTCAACGCCTCAATGCAGAAAACTCCTCCTTAGAAGCCGGGAAGACAGAACTTGATTAAAATGCAGCCGGTAAGAAGTGTCTGTCATAGATCATCTAGTGCTGAGAAGTGCTCCAGCTTTAATCCCTCACAAACTGTGGGAGCAGATGTTGTTATTGGCTCAGGGGAGTCATCAAGGAAACATAAATATAAAAGAGCAGTTTTGCAAGAATGTTTAGAGGCCTGTGGTAGCAGAGGGAGAATGGGTCTTCAAGGCATATCTAGCAAGATAAGGCACAAGAGAGAAGTTTGAGTTTAAAACAGTCATCAGCTATAGAAGAACCTGGAGACCTTGACATCATTAGCAAAAACTCAGTGTAGATCTTTCCTGAGTGGGAAGTATTTATTGGTCAACTTACAATCATTATTCCCAGTTTTTCCAATTAAAATTACATGAAAAATCTAACCTGCCACAGTTAACATTCTATGGGGGCTTGTCTTCCTGAAATCATCACCATTGAAAAAGTAAAAAAGAAGTCTCCATGTCCAGGCCAATTTAAAAATAAATCACCATCTGCTACCGGCAGGAAAACTTCAATAGCCACAGAAGGAAGACACTATTCCAAGGCCATTGTGGAGTCTCTGCTGCACGAAAGAATGAAAAAACCAAGTGTCCCCACGTGCAATGGGATTCATAGTTATTTAAACAAAATACAAATATTTTCCACTTCCTTAGTGTTTGGTCAATATATTGTTGTTTCTAGATTCATAGGTGCACGATTGACATGAAAATGATACTTTCTCTAAATTTCATCTCTCCCATGTAAAACATAATAAGGTATACCCAATCTTCAGTGGATATAGAATATGGGAAGCTATTGTGTAGGTAAAAGTATGTCGAGCGGGAAAGAAAATGCTTAAGATTTTAGGGACTACAAACTAAAAGCCAAAGTGTAGAAAAATTAAAAGCAAGAAGCCAAGCTTTCATTGTATGAGTTGCATTTTCACCTCGTATCATAATATGCCACGTGGGGGCACCAGCCCCCTCTCCCATCCCCAGGCAGGAGACACAGTGAAATTGACCAGTGAGAAATACGCCCCAAGGTCCATCAGCAGCAGAGTATTGCTGCCATTGGCTGAGGTTTTAAAGTAAAGGGAACTTCTTCTTCACAAAGCTCCCTTTGTCCAAGATCCATTGGAATAAATATTTAGGGTTAAAATTAATCATGTTTAGCTATCTAGGGAGATTAGTGAATATTTGGATCATTTTTTAATTGAACTTTCTTTAAGGTGAATTATACTGTTCTTCAAAAAGAACAGGAAAGAAACTATTCTATTCTCTCTATATTTTAAAAGTTTGTTTTATTTTATAATGTTCAAATGATTTGGTGCTTTTTTGAAGGGGATCAGAACATGCCAACTCAAAATATGCCACTGTAGAATAAAAATAACTTTGAGATGAAAGCACTTAGGTTCCTGAAATCTCTTAGCTGCCTAAAACGAGAGCCTCCCAAAAGAACTAATTGGGCCCAGCACTCTGATTCACGCCTGTAATCCTAGCACTCTGGGAGGCTGAGGTGGGTGGATTGCTTGAGTTCAGGAGTTTGAGACCAGCCTGAGGAAGAGGGAGACCCTGTCTCTACTGAAAATAGAACAATTAGCCGGGTATTGTAGTGGGTGTGTGTAGTCCCAGCTACTATGGAGGGTGAGGCAAGAGGATTGCCTTAGCCCAAGAGTGTGAGGTTGCTGTGAGCTAACAGCACTGTACCCAGAGCGACATAGTGAGACTCTGTCTCAACAAAGAAAAGGAAAAAGAAAAGGAGCTAATTGTCATAATCCTTTCTCCAGGAGCAACTCTTACCTTCTCAGAGACTAGGAGTGAACCACACCTAAACAGACATTGTTATAAGACTACCACATCGTTCCATCTGTTCTCCACAGGGTTCATTAATCTTTATAAAAAATTACTTGTTTTCCCATAAATGCCTTTCTCTTCCTCCCTCTTATGTATTAAAATGGCATGTAAGCCCCACATTCTAACCAGCCATGTGAGTTAACACTGAGCACTCGTACGTGTACGTATTTTGCAAACATAAATAAATTCTGTTTTTCTCTCTTGCTAGTCTGTCTTTTGTTAGTTTAATTCATGGTTTTTTTCTCTCCTATATTTTTTAGGCAGAGGTCCAAATTTTGGGGTGTTCACACAGAAATTTCCAGTCGATAATATGAACACATGCATTTAAAAACTCATACCTCCTTTTGTATGCTCAGGCCTCAAATCCTTCCTTGGATTTGAGGATAAATGTTTAGAATCTCAGATGAGGAAGAAATTCAATATTATGAAAGCTGCCTCTGGATCCAAAATTGAGGCACAATTCACCTAGAGCAGATTGGCTTTGTTAAGTGAGCTATCTCTTCAAAGGCGGCTGTTTTAGTGACACAGGTACGAAACGAGAATGCAGCCCTTGTCCTGCAAGTAACAGAATCCTTGTGGTTTTAGGTGCCTCCACCTAAGACTCCTTTGCATACAGCACTCAGAAGGAGGGGTTGACCACTTTGCTTAAAGGTCTTGAGACCCAGGAGGTGGGGTGAGGTGGGGAGGATACTGAAGGCCAACCTGAACTGCACCAACCAGGGTGGCCTAGACAGCAGTCCAGTAGTCGACAAAGATGTCATTAGCCCCAAAGTGAAATAACTTTGAAAGGAGCTGGGAGTTTGGGCTATAGAGCAGAGCAGGCTTAAATGGAAGGCAAATGGTGGAACAGAGTCTTGAGCTTCTGTGTGGATCCACTGCTGGCTAAGGAGTTGGGTGTGTGAATCTAAACTTGGAGCCAAACCCAGGACCCCAACAGAAGCACTTGCAAGGATATGTGCCAAGAAGGGCATCACGGAGGGAACAGATGGGAGTTCACCAGGCTACCCAAGATGTTTAACAACATGATTGAGTGACAGCATTTGAGGGAACCGTCAGCTAGTGGACTGCCTGGACTTCCCACCTGGCTCTCTACCTAAAGCACTGATGCTTTAGTCCAACAGTTCTTGGACAACTGAGAAACCAAAGTAGGATATATTTGCTTTTTCACCAGATAAAGCATGTGAAGATGAAGAGGATGCAGTGATCCCCACCTCCCTATGGGGGTCTTATCAATTACACCAAGAAAGTTATTTGAACTAACAGATGTATGTCTAACAACTACTCATTTAAATAAGACTGTTAATCATATTAAAATAGTGAAAACGAGTAGTCCTATTCACCCTCCATCCACATGAGGGGAGAAAAAAAGCCACTGATTTGAGAAAAACACCTCATACATATTTTTCTTTTCTTCCTGGGAATATAGAGATGTCTATTTCAACATTATCAACAAAGCTAAAAAAATAGCAAGTAAGAAAAATAATCAGAATTATATGTTTCTCTTTGAAGGTCATTTTCACAAGATATGGCACCAGTTCCTAAGATCTTTGCAATCTTACAAGTTCTGTTTGTATAAATTTTGCTTCCAAGGACAGATTAATATTAACAGAAAACAAGTCAGAAACAGTTACAAATATTAACAGGAATCTCTTTATTGCACAGAAAATCCAGATTGGAAGTCTAATGAATTTCTCCAGGGTTTTATCAAATGAGATTATTTGAATGCTTTCACTGACACAGAGAGCTCCCTCTCCCCCAGAAGGCTCAGTACAGAGAGGATCTTTCTTTCTCCTCTTCCTGAGCCTTCTTCGTTAAATAGAAATATTCGTACTGACTAGAATTATAAGCAAAAAGAGGACTGCAGGGATCGATTTTATTGGTAGAAAGTGGGTAAGAAATGGATAGAGTTTTACTTAGTAACTATGAAATAAAGAGAATATAGTATATGGGGGGGAAGATTTTCCTCTACCCTCTTAGGTAACTGACACCCAGAAAACTAAACTGAGTAAAGACAAATCAAAGGAGAAAAATAAATACGAATTTTATCGAGATATATATATATGTGTGTGTGTGTGTGTGTGTGTGTGTGTGTGTGTATGTGTGTATTTTATGGAGACAGAGTCTCATTTTGTCACCCTGGATAGAGTGCCATTGTGTCATAGCTCACAGCAACCTCAAACTCTAGGGCTGAAGTGATCCTCTTGCTTCATCCTCTCACGTAGCTGACTACAGGCACCCCCTCCACAATGACAATGCCCACCTATTTTTTAGAGACAGGTTCTCACTCTTGCTCAGGCTTGTCTTAAAGTTTTGAGCTCAAGCAATCCACCTACCTCAGCCTCCCAGAGTGCTAGGATTACAGGGGTGAGCCATTGATGTTAATATTCTTGTGTGCACAATGGCTTACAGAAAAGAAACGAAAATTCAAAGAAGGAGTTAGACTCAGAAGCTTACACACTACTTTAAGAAAGGTCGGTAATTTATATAGAAATGACTAGATTAAAAGGAGATTTGGGCTTCTAGGGCGACAGATTGTAGAAAAGTGACTAGGAAATATATGTGGGGAACTAATGGGAGGGAAGGGTTATTTTAGTAAGATTTGTTTATGCAGACACATCTCAGTGTCAGCTCCCCCATCTTCAGAGATGTGTTGCCCTCCTCCATATGGTATAGGAGAAGGAGAAAATATATGCCCTGTTTTTACTCAGTAGAAGGAGGGCAGAGAAGTCTTCTTGTATCTGTTCTTTCCCAACTTCCTTCAGCTCAAAATGATCAGAATGCCAAAGAGGCATATTTGGGGTGGCATGTTCCGATACCCTTCAATAACATTAATTGAGACTACTGTGGGTGTTATGAAATTAAGTAACCCATAAAAATAGTGTACATGGCCTCTAAGTATTTTGAGAAAGAGAAAAAGATTACAAAGACAGGTGGAGAATACTGTCCTGGAATTTTATTTCATTAGAAACACTCAAGTTTGTTTGTTTGTTTCTTTTCATATTCAGAGAAAGAATAGAAAGGGAAATTTTTGAATACAATTTATCTTTATTAGCTCTACCTTATAACAAGAACTACCCTAAAAGCCTACAAAAACCAGGACCTGTACAAAAACCATCACATGTCCCCAAAAAATACGTCTGCAAGGTCACTTGCCCAACAACTGTCTATCCAACCTTAGGCTGGCACCACCCTTGTTATTGGTCCTTGTAGCCTAAGACAATTATCACAAGACAATTTTGTAATCCTCCTCATTTTTCCTTTAAAAATCTGTTTTTGTTGTTGTTCTCATTTCCTTGATGATTAGTGATGTTCAGCACATTTTTTATTTATTTGTTGGCCATATATATGTCTTTTAAGAAATGTCTGATCAGATCTTTTACCCACTTTTGAAACTTGATTGCTTACTTACTATTTACTACTGTTGAGATGCTTGATGAGATGTTTGTAGGATGTCTTTTCACTCTTTGATTGTTTCCTTTACTGTACAGAAACTTTTTATTTGGTATAATCCCATTTATTTTTGCCTTTATTGCCTGTGTATTGCGGTCTTACTCATAAAATCTTTTCCCAGACCAATTTCCTGAAGTGTTAAGTTTTCTTCTAGTAGTTTTAGGTCTTTCACTTAGGTCTTTGAGCCATACTACGTTGTTTTTTCTATACAATGAAAAGTAAAGGTCTAGTTTCATTCTTCTGCAGATGGGTATTCAGTTTTCCTAGCACTATTCATTAAAGAGACTTTTCCCCATTGAATGTTCTTGGCATCTTTGACAAAAATCAATTGACTGTGGATACATGGATTAATTTTCTGGGTTCTCTATTGTGCTGCATTGGTCTATATGTCTATTTTTATGCCAGTACCTTGTAGTTTTGGTTATGATAGCTTTGTAATATATCTTAAAGTCTGGCAGTGTGATGCCTCCAGATTTGTTCTTTTTGTTGTACAAAAAGATGGCTTTGGCTATTTGGGGTTTCTTATGGTTCTACTCTATTTCACTAATCTTTTGTATTCTTTTGAGTCTCAATTTTGTTTATTTCTGCTCTAATATTTATTATCTCTTTCTTCTATTAATTTTTGATTTAGTTTGTTCTAATTCCTTGAGATGCATTGTTATGTTGTTTATTTGAAATCTTTCTACTTTTTCAGTGTGGGCACGTATTGCTATAACCTTGCCTCTTAATATGTTTTTACTGTGTCCCACAGGTTTTGGTGTGCTATGTTTCTTTTCATTTGTTCTAAGGAATTTTAAAACTTTATTTTTGTTTTTTTTTGTTTTTTTTTTTTTTTTTTTAAGAGAAAGGACTTTATTTCAGTTGTTGGAGCGGTGGCAGACCCAGAGTGCCAAAATGGCCATGCTCTTCAACTGGCCCTCCTTTAAAAATCTTTATCGTCATAGTTTACTGTGGCATACATATTCCCATTATAATGCCCATTCTCAAATAAACATAATTTCCTTTGAGAGAGTCCCTGTTATTGAAGTTGAATGGGGGTATTGAAGTTACCCCAATTATCAACATTCCCCACCAGAGAAATACATGTATTAAAACTGATAAATCTACACAATGAACTCTTTTATTGTCAAATTTGTATAACAAGTAATTCGCCAGGTGAATTCTCCATGCTATTCAAGAGGAATAGTTCTTACTATAAATTTCTATCTAAGGAAAGTTCAGTGACAGCACCTTGTGTAAATATAAAATAATAGCTCTTTAGGTATTGGCTTCTTATCTGTATAAAGGAGCTACCTTTTTTTCTTTTGAGACAGAGTCTCACTTTAGTGCCCTTGGTCAAGTTCTATGGTGTCATAGCTCACAGCAACCTCAAACACTTGAGCTCAAGTGATCCTCTTGTTGAAACTACAGGTGCTATAATACCTAGCTATTTTTAGAAAAGGGTGTTGATCTTGTTCAGGCTGGTCTCCAACTCCTGAGCTCAAGCAATCCACTCTCCTGGGCCTCCCAGTGTGCCAGTATTACAGGCACAGCTAACTTTCTTTTCTTATCCAAATGTATAGTTTACAAAAAAGAACTGTAAGCATTGTTTTTTTTTTTAACCTATCTGCAAAATAGTTAAAACTAACACTTCTTAGCCAGCATGGCAAGGCGTGCCTATAGCTACTTGGAAGGCTGAATTGCGTGAGCCTATAAGTTCAAGGTCACAGTGAGTTGTGATCAAGCCACTGTACTCCAGCCTGAGTGACAGAACCAGACCCTGTCTCTAAAAAATAAAAATAAAAATTTGAAATTAAAAAAATCACAACCCTGGGGCCAGATGTGGTGGCTCACGTCTATAATCTTAACACTTTGGGAGACCAAGACAGGTGGATTGCTTGAGATCAGTAGTTAGAGACACCCTGATCCAAAGTGAGAACCCCATCTCTAAAAATAGCCTGGCATTGTGGCAAGCACCCATAGTCTCAGCTACTTGGGAGGCTGAGGCAAGAGAATCACTTGAGCCCAAGAGTTTGAGGTTGCTGTGAGCTATGAGCCACAGCACTCTTCTGAGGGTGACAAGATGAGACTCCATCTCAAAAATAAATAAATAAAATAATAAAAAAAATCACAACCATGTACCAGAATTACTAAAATGAAGAAGACAAACAATAGCAAGTTTTGACAAGAATATGGAACAACTAGAATTCTCACTAATCCCTGCTAGGGAGGTAAAATACTATACAACCTCTTTGGAAAACTGGGTGGTTAAAAAAAATTAAACAGCGGGGCGTGGTGGCTCACACCTATAATCCCAGCACTGTGGGAGGCTGAGGAGGGAGAATTGCTTGAGCTCAGGAGTTCGAGACTCACCTGAGGGACAGTGAGACCCTGACTCATGAAAAAAAAAAAAAAATGGAAAAACCCAGCCGGGCACGGCAGCGAGCACCTGTAATCCCAGCGGCTTCTGGAGGCTGAGGCAGCGGGTGCCCGGAGCCCGAGTCTGAAGTTGTGGTGAGCTACCACGCCCACTGCACTCTGCTCAGGGGTCTGTCTCAACAAAAAAAAAAAAAAGAAGAAGAAGAAGAAATAAACAATAAAGCAACAAAATAAAATAAAAAAGCCAAAAAAATAAAAAATAAAAATAAAAATAAAAACCAAACCCCCCCCAAAAAAAAAAAATTAAACATACCCCATAATCCTATAATCTTATTACTAGGAATTTATTTAAAAGAAATGAATATATGGATATAAATATAGATTCACCTGCAAAGACTTATATAGGAATATTAATAATATAGCACATATACAGAAAAGCACCCACGTCATAGGGGTGTTGATTGGATACATTTTTAGAGAAAAATAATGTAAACAACACTACGATTAAAAAAAAAAAAAAAGAACATTATCAACATCTCAGAAGCCCTAGATTTTTCCCTTTTCAATCACTAATACCCCCAAAGGTTCCCTACCCTGACTTTAGAGATGGTGGTTTGGTTTTGCCTCCTTGCTGTTTATGTAAATGGAGTCATACACTATGAACTCCTTCATGTCTTGCTTTTGTTATTCAACTTTGTGTTTAGGAAACTGATCCATTTTGAGTGCAGTGTGGTTTGTTCCTGCTCCTTTCTGAATAGTATATCAACTTGTAGGTAAACATTTGTCCACTTCCCAGAATAACTGTCACAAGAAGATCTACTCAAGTCTGTGAGATGCAGAGTCTGAGCCAACACCGTAATGAAGGGAACAAGAATGCCACCGTGCCTACCACACACAAGCACAGGAGTATACGCAGGCCCACAATAAGCGAAGTCACACTCCAGTCCACCGCACAGTTAGCACATGGACTCACCCTCTCCTCCCTTCCCCAGCCCCTAAGAGTATAATAGAGATGGGCATACTCAGCAGCTGAACGAAGCTTCCCATTGGATCCATGACCCATGAAATAAGATTCCCTTGTGGTGGGAAAGGCCTTTGCCCTTTGGCTCTACCCTCTGGGAGGTTCTTCCTTTACCATCATTCCGCCCCCCTTGGCCACATCTGAAGTGGAACTGGAGAGAAGCCCCTTCTTGAGAACTGAGAAGCTTTCTCAGGCCACTTCCTACCACAGTGGGTTGAGAACCGATGATCATTAAGTCTCAGTGAGTCATGGGCTTCTTGGTCCAGGTGTGCAACTCCTTTGCCAGATCAAATCCTTTAAACAGACCTTGCATCTTCTACTTCCTGTCAGTTCGATGTCCCTAACTTTCATATTTTAAGAGAGTTTTCCTGATGACTGCAATCCTTTGCTTTCTTGTCCTCCAGACATGCTCTCTTCCAAGTTAATTGTGCATATCTGCTGTTTATAAGGCTTCAGGGGGAGCACTCTGCATTTAATCTCTTTTCCCTGAGTCACCAAAGGGATTTACTAAACTGGAAACATTTACCGTATATACTCAAGTATAAGCCGAGTTCCCCCCCCCCTCCCCCGGCACAAAATTTGTGCCGAAAAACCCGAACTCAGCTTATACTCGGGTCATACAGGTTATTTGATTTGGTGATTGTGATTTAGCTTGATTACCTGTTAAGCTACGGTTTTCTGCACTTTATTTAAAGTTTTAAAGTTGTTGCTGCTAGTTTACAGTTTTTCTTTAGCAATAAATATTCAAAAGCATTTAACCTACTGATTCCTCAATTATTGTAATTGTTTTGGGTATATATTTTTATTTTTGAAATTTATCAGTGGCTGCTGCATTTTCCACCTTGGCTTATACTCGAGTCACTAAGTTTTCCCAGTTTTTAGGGTAAAATTAAGGGGGTCGGCTTATACTCAAGAATATACGGTAGCTAGATGCTTACTCTGACACACCTTAGTTCATTCAGCTGTTTTAACATCAGTGAGCTTGACCCGTCACACAAAGCTGAGTTTTAATCAGCTTTTACTGCTCAGAAGACTTCTTAGTATTAGATTTTTCTAGTTGAAGTTGAAAACCAATTTCTTCTATCAAGAATAAGTCTCTGAATTTGAGGACTTTCTCTACTCCTTTTCATTCCTGATTATAAATACAGCAATTCTTTTCCGAGTCCATCTCTTTCTAATAATAGCTTGTAAATTCAACCAATAGGAACATACATAACCTTCTAATATTGGCTTTCCCCTCTCATTACCTAAAGCCAAATTATGTTAGATATATGATACTTTTCCCAAGTTACTGCAGGGAATAGTTTTAGCAACTATTTCACCACTGCATAACATAAACATCTTTCCAGCCTCTAAGCCTCATTCATACTCTAATACTTTTCATCCTCTCCTCTTTCAACCTTTGAAAATTATTTTATTTTTATTTTTATTTATTTATTTATTTTTTTTTTTTTTGAGACAGAGTCTCACTTTGTCACCCTCAGTAGAGTGCTGTAGCGTCATAACTCACGGCAACCTCAAACTATTGGGCTTAAGGGATTCTCTTGCCTCAGCCTCCCAAGTATCTGGGACTACAGGCCCCCACCCAATGCCCAACTATTTTTTTGTTGCAGTTGTCATTGTTGTTTAGCAGGGTCCGGGCCAGGCTTGAACCCCCCCCCCCTCCAGCCTCAGTGTATGTGGTCAGCTCCCTATGCACTGAGGTACAAGCACCGAGCCACTCTTTGAAAATTATATTGTGATAAATTTTCTCGTCTCTCACTTTTATAAAATATCTAGTTCTTAGATCCTTTTTACTGGTTTTTAAATATGTTCAAATTATAGAAAGCAAAAGCAATAAAAAATCTCCCTTGAGTCAATACATGGGTCACCATGTATTGTTTTGAGACAGTGTTATGGTCCACTATTTCACTTCCAAGACACACAGTCAACAGCGTCCTTTCTGATTCACTCATGCAAGTTTCAGCTTGCTCAGCTCATCAGTATTGCTGGGAGGGCTTCCTTTGTTTCTGTCCATGCAGATTTAATGTTTCTTGATTTTTGTGCATCTGAAAATTTTCATAATTACCTACATCTGTCTAGCAACATCCCTATCATTTCAAATCCTTACCTCGTAGAAACCCAACTTCTCAAAAGTTTTTCTCTGCACTCACCATCCTTGCTTCTTTCCCTCTAATTCATCATAACATATTCCAGTCTTACTTTAGCCTCTATTAAAACACTGAAACATCAAGTGCCCATCAACCCATGAATGGATTAATAAATTTTGGGATATGTACACCATGGAATATTATGCAGCCTTAAAGAAAGATGGAGACTTTACCTCTTTCATGTTTACATGGATGGAGCTGGAACATATTCTTCTTAGCAAAGTATCTCAAGAATGGAAGAAAAAGTATCCAATGTACTCAG
>CAUYPK010144410.1:0-16857 GCA_963574355.1 Loris lydekkerianus
AACCCAAAAAAGTTAGCTTTGTCTTTCCCAGTGTTCATGGCCTGTCTGTTCCCAAACACACCGAGTGTTCACCTTGTCTTAGGAGCTCTACAAAAATGCTTTGATACAAATATCTTTGTTATGATGTGATTTTTGGTCTTCCGGGTATATGCCTAGTAGAGGAATTATAGGATTGAATGGGAATTCCATTTTTAGATCTCTAAATGTTCTCCAAACATCTTTCCAAAAGGAATGTATTAATTTGCATTCGCACCAGCAGTGTTAGGTTAGGGATATTTCCAGATAAAAATTCCTAAGAGAGCAATAGAAAGTTTAAAATATAAAAAATGAGAAAAATGTTTTTGTAAATGTTCAGAAAATCAGTCAGATTTGTGCTTTCATTGCAGAACCTATGTATAATCATTATTCTGAAAGTGCCATAAAATATCACCAAAAAAATCAACAAAGTGTTCCCTTTTCTTCATTGATTTTTTTGGTGAACTCAAACTCCTAAACTCCTGGGCTTAAGTGATCCTCCTGCCATAGGCGCCTATGTAGCTGAGACTAGAAGTGAGTACCACCACATCTGAGTAATTCTTATTTATTTACAAATTAGGTTTTGTTATGTTGCCCAGGCTGGTCTTGAACCCCTAGCCTCAAACTATACTCCCAAGTACTAGGTAACAGGCAGGAGCCCCTGAGCCTGGCCATCTTTAAATACTTTGACTCAAAATTTCTTTGAAGTTTCCCAAACCGCCTAACATCTAGTTAAAAGTTGCTCTTAATTTGGGAGCAAATTAATTTAAACAAAAACAATATGTTTCATTAAAACCACTATTTTTCTTGTTTTTTTTTTTTTTTTTTTTTGAGACAGAGTCTCACTATGTTGTCCTCAGTAGAGTGCCATGGCATCTTAGCTCACAGCAACCTCCAACTCCTGGGCTTAAGCAATTCTCTTGCCTCAGTCTCCCAAGAAGCTGGGACTACATGCTCGCCACAACGTTGGGATATGTTTTTATTGCAGTTGTCATTGTTGTTTAGCTGGTCCTGGCCGGTTTAGAACCCTCCACTCTTGGTGGCTGGCACCATAACCACTGTGCTACAGGCACCCAGCCAAAACACTATTTTTCTTTAAAAGGTACTAACACAATTTGGTGATCTGGGTACTAACACAATTTGGCAACTTCAAGAGAGATTTGGCATCTTTATTTTTATTTGTTTGTTTATTTATTGAGACAGAGTCTCACTCCATTACCCAGGTTAGAGTACCCTGATGTCAGCTTAGCTCACCAGCAACCTCAAACTCTTGGGCATAACCAATGCGTCTGCCTCAGCCTCCCAAGTAGTTGGGACTACAGGCGCCACAATGCCTGGCCAGTTTTCTATCTTTAGTAGAGATGGGGACTCGCTCTTGCTCAGGCTTGTCTGGAACACCTCAGCTCAAGCAATCCATTCCCCTTGGCCTCCCAGAGTGCCAGGATTAAAGGCGTGTGCTACCACGCCCGGCCGAGAGGTGGCATCTTTAATATTAATAGCAATCGAGCAGTGATTCTAACCTCATCTTTAACGTGGGACGCCGTGGTGTGAAATGCCTCGGGTTGGGGGATGCGGCCAGCCGCAGTCAGCCGTCAGCCGTCTGCCGCAGCCAGCCGCAGCCAGCCACAGGGTTTGTCCTGACACTTTGGAAACTCCCTCGCTGCCTTCTCCGTGTTCCCTCTTTGGTACTCCAAGGGACCTGCAGTGTTTGTGCCCCTGACACTCTCCTCCTGGACCAAACCTGTACCCACACCGGCCCACCCAGCCCCAGGGAGAGGCCGCAGCCCCCGCCGGCGGCGGCGCCCCCTTACCCTTCAGGTGGGCGGCCAGGGCTGGAATCCGGACGTCGTCGTAGGACCTCCCGTCGGTGATGAGGATCATTAACTTCCTCTTGCTGGGCTTGGACTTCCTGAAAAGCTGTTCCAGGGCGTAGTTGATGGCAGCGCCGGTGCTCGTGCCGCCGCTCCAGTAGCCCACCCTCTGGAGAGCGCTGAGCACGGCGGCCTTGCTGCTGTACCTGTCGAACCCGAACTCCAGCCGCTGCTCGTAGGTGTACTGCACGGCCCCGACGCGCGTGTCCGTGTCGGAGATTTCGAACTCCCTGCTGAGGTTGGCCACGAACTGCAGCACGGTGCGGAAGTTGCCTGTCCCCACGCTGCTGGAGCCGTCGATGACGAAGCCGATGTCGGCCGAGTTCAGGCAGGTCTTGCTGCAGGCCAGGCGCTCCGTGTCGCAGACCCGCTTCACCAGGGGCTGCAGCGTCTTGTGGAGGCCGAACCAGCTCTGCACGTGGAACGCGTAGAAGCCGTTGGTTCTGCACACAGCCTAGGAGACAGAGGCAGGGTCCGTGCAGGGGGGGCCAGGGGAAGAAGCTAGCTGACTCTTGCTTTTTCCCCTCAGTTCCCCCCCCCCCGCCAGGCCCCCCAGAGGCGAAGACGCCTGGCTGACCTCTGCACTCAGCCCTACTCCTCGCTAGGTCTCCGTGTGAGCTGAAAGCTGAGCTGTGAGCACATTCGTAGGAGGTAGAAATCCCTCATTTCAGCTTCATGTTTATGCCCCTTGTCCTGGCAACCCGCCATGAGACTGGCATCGGCCGCAGGAGAGGATTAGAGAGACTGTATGTTCTGATCGGGAAAACAGGAGATACACACAAGAAATGACCAAAGAAATGTTTTCCAGAGCTGCCCTGCGCCCAGTGGGAAGGGGTCCCATCGTTTTGCTAGATGACCACGTGTCATTCTAGATGCTCTTGGAAAGATGCTCTCATTAAATCTCCATCAGAACTCTACAAGGTGTAATGATAACCCTTGTCATGGAGGAACAAACTGAAGGCCAGCTGTGAGGGGACTTCCCTGAGTCCCTGAGATGGGAATACAAATCTGTCCACCTTCAAAACCCCAGCTCTGCCCTCCAGATAACCCTGCCTCCTCTGGGCCATGAACATTTATTTACCTGTGCCTAAGCTTGTTCCAGAAACAAATTAAGGCAGCTGCAAATAAACATTTAGCAGACTGGCTGGTGTGTTCCTGGGATTGGGCTGGTGCCCCTAACGCAGTGTTTCTAGGTCACAGGAAGTCAGGCCTGACAACTGCAGGTAGACTTGTATAATTAAAAAAAAAAAAAATCTTTAAAAAAAGGAGATGGTTTAAAACTTTCCTAGGAAATATTTTTTAATTGATTTGTATAAACCTAACTGGAGTCCACAAACCTTTCCACGGGCTAGGTGGCATGTGAGGAAGGCTGAGACCGAGCTGAATTCTGGCCAATGGATGGACAGGTGGGATTCCCGCCAGGCAGTAAAGTCAGGGCAGGAGAGCACAGCGGCACTGGCTGTGGACAGAAGACCAGGTGACTGGTACCCAGGCCTGGCACAGTAGCTGGGCCAGGAAGGTAGGTGGGGACCACCCTCCAGGAGGCCTCAAGAGCAATGGGTAACCATGAAAGTTTGGAGAGAGGATAGGTAAGAGGGAATCTGTGACCACCCTCCCTCTGGGTTGGGGGCCACTGATGCCAGGTCCAAGGGGAGAAAGTGGGGAAAATGATCATCTTGGCTTGTTATAGGGAGGATTTAAGGTTCTGGCAGGACATCAGGTAGAGAAAAGTGAGTTGGCTGGAAATAAATGGCAGAGAACTTAAGAGATGAAACTGAAGCTGTGGCTCTAGGAGAGATTCTGGAAGGAGCAAGCTCCTGAGGGAGGAGGTAGGTGCCAGGGCTTGAGACCAGGAGGTCTACACAGTGGACTAAAGCTGAGAGAAATGAAACAAGAGCCATGTGGTATCCTGGACTTTCAAGGAGCAGAAAGTGGTCAGCAATTTGAGATGGGTAGGAGGTTGAGCAGTGTCTACTCTTAACATGTGGAATGTTAAAGCCGAAAGGGCCTCAGGGGCAAAGCCCCAAGGTTGGCTACCCAGCTTTTCCAAGCTGGGGGCTCCTCTTTGGGAGAGGGCTCATGTGAAGTCCCAAAGTATAACACACACAAAGCCCAGCAACTTCAGTGGAGCAGGGGTGGGAGGCCTAGATCCTACCTGCGGTGTCCCCATCTCCTGCCAGGCACCTCCACGGAATCCAGGTGGAGCGGGTAAAACCATGATCTCCCTGATCTGGTTCAATCCCTCCTTTCTCTTGTTCATCAGGTTGATGAACTTGTGTGTCTGTGAGGGAGTGTATGTGCCTGTGGAACAGTTTATGTATGCACATGTGTGCTCATGTGCATGTGTGAAGGCTCCCGGGGCTGTAGAAGGAGCAAGGGAGAACCTCTCTAGGTGAGGCCCTGGGGGCAGATACGGCTCTCCCCTCCTCCCAAGCTGCTGGCCTCCCGTGGATGTGGGGTTTTGCTTTGAGAGGGTAGTTCCAAGTTCCAGATTTACCAATCCCTCATTGGAAGCCCTGCTTCCCAGAAGCAAGTTCACGCTTAATTACAGGAAGGGGGCCACCCCCCCAGGGGTTTATAACTTTTCAGCATGCAGGAAGCCCTCTCACTGGGAGGGTCCCCGGGCAATTATATACCTTGTTCACAAAGTTGGGCTCTGGCATATGCTGTTTCTCATTTTCAACAGCACCTTCAATGGTGATGAAGAAAATATTGATTCCTGACTCTCTTGCCAGTCTGGAAGCCTCCTCCACTTTGTCTGTGGGCCAGCCATCCACCATCACCACAGCCACGTTGGGAGCGCTGCCTCTGTTTCCATTGGCTTTGGAAAAGAAGTTCTTGGTCACAAAGGAGATGGCCCGGCCTGGAAGAAGAAATAAATCATGCTTGGAGTAATCATGCCAGTTATAAATATAGGAACAGATAGATCACAGCAGTACAAAGAGGTCCAGATAAACATTCATTCCCTCCCCAGTTTATCTGTTTATTTCTTGTTTTTAAAGCACTTTATTTTTAAGTATATAATGCAGTGGTTTTAATTATACTCACAATGTTATGCAACCACTATCCATTTTGGTTTTATTTCAGACCTTTAATTTCATCTTTCTTTCTTTCTTTCTTTCTTTCTTTCTTTTTTTTTTTTTTTTGAGACAGAGTCTCACTGTGTCACCCTCGGTAGAGTGCTGTGGCATCGCAGCTCACAGCAACATCAAACTCTTGGGCTTAAATGCCTGGCTATTTTTTGTTGTAGTTGTCATTATTGTTTAGCAGGCCCAGGCTGGATTGGAACCTATCAGCTCCTGTGTGTGTGTCTGGCACCCTAACCATTGAGCTATGGATGCAGAAGCTTTTCTTTTTTTTTAAAAAAAAAAGAAATGCTGCAGGCTGGAGGCTGGAGTATAGTACCAAGATCATAGTTCACTGTAGCCTTGAACTCCTGGGCCTCAAATGATCCTCCTATCTCAGCCTCCAAAGTTGCTGGCATTAGCAACATGCACCAGTGCACTTGGCTCTCAAGACTTTCACTTCTGTCTCTTGCTTTGAAGAAAGTTTTAGGGACAAGCAAGCAGATGAGAAAGACTTTCATGGGAACAAAACGGCTCCTTCTCTGTCTGGGAGCTGGACCCATATTAAACCCCTAAGCTGACCCCATGTTGTTTCAGAGATTATGGGGTGGGAGGAGTTGGCCTCAGCCTGGGTCTTATAGGAATTGATGGCTGTAGAGTGCTGTGTTCTGGGGTTAGTGCTCCAATTCTAGGCCAGAGGCACAGGCCTGCTGGCCAGGGAAAAGCTGTACCACAGGAACTGAGAGACTGTGTTCTAGTGCTACCCATACCACCTGTGGGCTGTATGGCCCTGAGGAGGTCACTTTAGTCCATGGGCCTAGATTTCCAAGGCAGCAAATTGCTTCAGCTGAGTGCAACAAAGCCTCCAGATGTGACGTTCCCAAGTGTGTGTTTCACATTGTGAAGCACCTCAGGAAATTTTCAGAGTCAACTAGGATGACCATCTATCCCAGTTTTCCAGGACTTTCCCAGTCTCATCACTGAAAACCCCAGGGTCCCCAGCACAAACTGGGATGACTGGTCACTCTAGAGCTAGTATAGATGCTTACAGTAAGGCAGAGCACATGATCTAAGCTCTGTGAACCCTGTGGATTTGGGGGATACACCCCCTGAAATTGTACACAGTATTTTATGTATATAAGTGTCTGTCTGGAGAGAAGGGCCATAGCTTTCATGAAATTCTCAAAGAAGTCCTTAATCTTAATAAAGTTAGGAACCACCTACTTTAGACTTTAGGACTAATATTATTACATTCAGTGCATTTCTGACTTGGGCCAGCATCCTGTCTCCACTAATAGAATCTTATCTATCAAATGAAAGCATCAGATGGTTATATTCACAGTTGTTGGAGAAATGTCTTGGCAAACCCATGTGAACTGGCTGCACAGAATCTGGTTGCTAAGGGAAAATTGGCTGCTGAGAACTGCTTTCATAGGCAAGGGATAATTTCCCTCAAGCCCCAAAGTACTCAGCAGTCTTCTCTGGCCTATTATTAGGCCCCTGTAACTAGAGCATAGGGAACCATAAGATCACCTTGACCCTACCTTACTTTAAATCTGGAGGCCATGGTGAGTTAGTGCTCAATACATGATACAGGTTCTGCAGGTGTCCTCAAACTTTGTAAACAGGGGGCCAATTCACTGTCCCTCAGACTGTTGGAGGGCTAGACTATAGTTTAAAAAAAAAACAAAAAACTATGAACAAATTCCTATGCACACTGCACATACCTTATTTTGAAGTAAAAAAACAAAATGGGAACAAATACAATCACACCGCCTCATGTGGCCTGTAGGCTGCAGTTTGAGGACGCCTGTTCTAGAGGGTCTTGAAAGTGGAGGCTGGAAATCTGAAAACTACATTGCCCAGGCTTCCTTGCAGCTAGGTTCCCAGCTTTGTTTTAGTTCTGTGAATTGATGCCCTTGCATGAGAGGCAGAGGCTATACTTTTGTTTCTATTTTTGCAAGTATGTGTAGAACTTTTTACTTTTCTGGGGCACTGTCAGCGGGTGCTTGGCTTTGGTTGCTACCTTAAATGATGTTGAGGTGGTAGGGTATGAAACATCCACTTTGTGGGAGTGAAAGGGGCAGGTGGAGCATGGTTCTGGAGCTGGCAGTTGTAGCAGAAACTTCCTGATTAGGATGGCTTCCTGTCTAAAGCAAATTCCTGAAGAGGTTTCCATTGCAGAATTCAGGAAGTGATTTCCTGATCTTGGAAGAGGTAGCAGTTCCTTTGGAGGGCCTGGTTCTTCAAGAAGACTTTAGAAGTTATCTCTTGGCCCGGCCTAGTGGCTCTAGCCTATAATCCGAGAACTCGGGGAGCCTGAGGGCAGGTGCAGCACCGGCTCGCCGGAGGTTGAGACAGCCTACTGTCTCAATAAGAGTGAGACCCTGTCTCTATTAGAAATAGAAAAATTAGCTAGGCATCATGGGGAGGTGCCTGTAGTCCTGGCTACTCAGGAGGCTGAGGCAAGAGGATTGCTTTAGCCTAAGAGTTTGAGGTTGCTTTAAGCTATGACGCCACAGCACTCTATTCAGGATGACAGAGTGAAACTTATCTCAGAAAAAAAAAGAAGTCATCTCTGAAAGCGCAGCCTAGAATCAGCTTCTTCAGCACCTTCAATAATTCTTAAAAATATTTAATACCCTGAAATAAATCTCTTTCTAATGAAATCATTTGAATGGATTTTGTTCTCTGAACTCAACCCTGAACAATAGAGGCAGAGTTAGAACACGCCATCCACTAAAAAAAAAAAAAGCATGCCAATTGGATAAAGACACCTCTTTAATCCCACCAAGGAAACAGAGTGCCTTCTGAAGCTTTTCTCCACTGGAATTTTGATACCGTAAGCCTTATGTTGAAAAACCAGAAATCAACTCTCATGTTTGTGATGAAGGCAATTCTGATTTGGGGGGTGCAGGGCAGTGACTTGGCTAGTGTTTTTTTAGCCTTTCAAGGGTGAAAGGCTCCATGTTTGTCAGATACTAATGTTCTGGTCACTATGGAGATGTGCAAACTGAGATGAGAGGGGAAATAATTAATCAGATTTACTGTAACTCCCGGGATGGTCCCCTGAGACAGCTCTATTCACTGCATGGGCTCCAAACCCAATAACTGTGGCTCACATCTCCATTTCTTTGAGGCTTGGTGAGAGGAGGCTGGCTGTCAGGGAACCTGAGGGGGACAATCAACCCATCCTCTCCCAGTGTCCTCAATACTAGGCTGCTATTTATAACCAAATTCACTGGCGTGGGCTCTTTGACAGTCTTTGAGCTTGGGTAGAGCAGAACTGTTTCCTAATGCCCAGTCACCTCTGTGTAAACATAAAATGGACTTTCTGGACCTGCCCCATTGAGGACTAGACCTTGGACTTCTGGTGACTCCCCAAAGGCTCAGACATCATAGAAGACTCAGGTGGGAACAGAGAACGCACACCTCTTTCCACAGTCATCACTACAACAGTAGTGTTCCCAAGGGGCCCTGAGGGGCTTCCTGAAAGGAACTGGTCACAAAAATCTAATGTTAACAACTTGTAGACCAATCAGGAAATAGTCACAACAGCATTCCTGCTTGTCCCAAAGAACACCGTCACCCCAAGGAACCAAGAGAGGGGGAACTCCACAGCATATGCTTTTCGGGGACTCTTGCTCCCTGAAAGCCACAATAATACTTTAGAAAAAATTACAGATGTGAGTCATTTACTAATGAATTAGTACTCCATTTTTTCTCCTTCATTATAGAATGTTAGAAGACAGCTAGGTAGAAGGCGATTCATGGGAACAAAATAGAATTATCTGAATCTGGATCACATACCTGCATTAGAAAGCCCTCCTCTCTGAGTAATTTTCTCTATGGCTGTCTTCAGAGCATGTGAATTCATGTGAGTCTTGAGGTTAAACTGGGTAGCAGGGTTGTCTCTGAAGAGTCAGAACAAGTAATAAAAAGTAGCTGAAAATTCATTACTTTTGGAGGAAGACAGAAATCACGGTCGATTCTTCTATATACAAATAGAATGGAAGCTGCTTCAAAGCCGTATGCTGTGGTTTATGGACTAACAGCCTCCTCAGTGTTGGGGGGGAAAGCAGGCTGTCAGGATGCTGAGGACATGTGTTCCACTCCTGAAGTGCCATGTCCTAGAGTGTGATCTTGGGAAGGCACCTACCTTCTCTGGGCTTCAGTTTCCTCTAGATAAAACCTTCATCATAACATCCACATTGCTAATGAACAGGGCTACTGTCAAGTGGGACTTTGCCAATGTAAGGGTCTATGGAGGGCCCAGCATCCTGAGGCTGCCCCAGACCCTCCTCTCCAGGAGGAGAATCTCTGCATTTCGCTGGGTCACTCCCAGCACTGGATTTGCATGTGAATGGTGGTGTCAGGGGGACTACTCCACCTGTGTTGTCTTGCAGCTCCTGTGACTGGGAAAGACTCACATCTCACCCAGAAGGGCAATATCTATTTTACTGAAAACTGAAAAAAATTAACTGGTCAGGAGTTGGAGTAAGTTCAGTAGAGAAACACAAGGAGAATCCTCTAGAAATGAGTCTCTGTGGAGCAGCTGTGTCGTGCAGGAGGGCAGGTGTATGCACTCACCCGGAGGAAGTGGGTGTGCAACCCTGCACCCCATCTTATTTACTGATTCAGCCAGTCAGTTCACCCTGAGGTCCTGGCAATTCCTCTATGTACACTCAGTAACTTTTAGTCCCTTCTTTGTATTTCTGTGGACACCCCCAGAGCTCAGGCTCCATTGCTTCTGGATGATTCTAGCATTTTCCATGCCGTTCTTGGCAATGCCAGTGACATGCATATCTGCCAGAGGACTCTTCCTCATGTTCCGTCTCAGTTCTGATGAGAAGGTTGCTCTGCTCAAAAATCATCAGAAGTTCCCATTGTGAAGCTTGATACTTTGTCTTTCAAAGCACCCATAATTGGATTCTAACCTGTCTTGTTAATGCTGTTCCCTTTTTCTCTTTCCTCCCCCCTCTCCCTGTCTACTCTTGGCTCACTTTCTCCTTTTTTACTGGATATCTTATATTCTAGTCAAAAGGAACTTCTCACTATTTTCCAGTTTTTAGTTTTGTGCCTTTGCTCATTTCTTCACTTGCCTGGAAAGCCCAGATTGTGCCCACTCTCCAAGCTTCAGCTACCTGTCTCCCTAACCCCCAGCCCCAGCTGACAATCTCTCTGCCTGACTCAGCTTTCTCTAACCCACAAGCTCTTGCATAACATGTAGCGCCTCCAGGTACTCGATTAACAGTATTAATATTTCTTCATTCTATTTCTGTGCCTCTAAGTGGTGGTGTTCCCTAGGGCGCTGATTTGTCACGCATCTCTTCTTAACATGTGTACTTCCTTGGGTGGTGTCATCAACTTGACCATTCACCTGTCAGCAGCGGTACAGTACGAGCTGCTGGCCCTATCTCTTGAACCAAAAAATATGCCTAAAATAGCTTCCATATAGCTCCCCCCGAAAGCATCTCAGGTTTGATCTTTCCAAATCTGCAGCTGTTTATGTTCCCAGCCTGCTCTGCCCAACCACACATCTTCTCTTCTGTAATCCTTCTCCTGACTCACTGAGTTGTCCCCAGCAACGTGTGGTCGTGACACCTTCCTCGTCAAATACCACATCCTGTCAGACCTGTCCCTGAACTATCTCTTGAACTTCTCCCATTTTTTCCATCTCAAAGTTTGAATTTCGATTTTCTCTTTCCTGAACAGTTGCCACAATTTCCTACCTGGTCCTCCCGTACCCAGGAGTGGCCTCTGCAGCGGCTATTTTACCTGACTGGCTCCAAGTGCTTCACAAAAGCAGATTAACTAAGGAAGAGTTACAATCATAATGCCTTTTCCCCAGGGGCCTAATTTTGTTCAGCATTTGTAATTTTGTGTTCTTTTTCTTAAAAGGGCCCCCCAAGAGTATAAGCTTCCGAGTCCCCCAAAGTCTGAATCTCTCCCTCCTGACCAAGGATTATAAACTTTTTCAAAGCCTAAAAAATGGATTGAAACAAAAACATTTAGTGCTTTAAAAATAGAAAATCACAAAATTGACACTGACAGTCCACCAAACATAACACTATATACACTTCATTAATTATAAAATTTCTAATGTATAAAAATTTAATGACATTTGAAACTGATTCGTGGGCTAGACTTTTCTCCAACGTCCACAATTTCCTGAGTGTCTGATGATTGTTAAGAAATCATAGACAAATAATTTAAAAAGCAAAAATGTAAAATTTCCTTTGAAAAGTTTTTATAGAAAAATGTACTTAAGGTGAAACTTGGTCATCCAGTCATTTTCATGGTGTTCTTAATATTGATCATTAAGGCATTCTCTTAACGTTGATCATTTTGTAGAGCAATTGTTGATTACCTATCTCTTTCCCATACCACATATACAGTTCAGTCTGCTTATTTCTGGTAGTTACGTTCTATAAAGTTGCCAGGAGCACCAAACTGGCCAATACTGAGCCATTGCTCCCACTGGAAAAATAGGATTTGGTTCCTGTGAGCTTCAGGTTACGTTTTCATTTATAGAGATCATTATGTAACTTATTTTTTAAAGTTACCCTCTTTAAAGAGGTCTAATTTAGTATTTCTTACAAATAATGAATTATATGCAGTATTTCTGTATAATAAAACATTAGCTGAGAAAGGTTTAACATTTTGCTACCTTGGATAGTGTGATAATAAATTTCTTCAGCTTTTAGCCAACGACGCTGCCTACTATGCTTTTTGTTCCTGTGTTTTTTTTTTAATCAGTCATCATCTCCTGAATCTGTAAGTTTAGTCTCTTTCCATATACTTTATTATACTTATTTTTTATACTTCATGCCTATACTTATTTTTTATACTTTATTATACTCTATGGAGGAGTAGACTCATGTACAGACTAGCAAATTTCCTCTCCTTTTTCTGAATGTACTAAATTTTTGATTCACTAACATTGAGCTCACGACCAACAGCACTGTAACTTATGCCTAAATAAAGCTCACTGAACACACATTTTCTCTGTAAGCCACAACACAGCCTCCTTGCACTTAGGAACGTGAGACACCATTTCAGCACTGCATTTTGGGGGGCCATTGTAAATAGCGAGATCACTAAGAGAAGCAAAAAAAAAAAAAAAAAAAGAGAGAGAGAGAAATTTGATACTGAAAAGACTGTGAGAAGGGCTGAACAGTGCCGAATCAAAAAGGCAGTGTTGCCTAGTTTGACGTTAACTGGGAGCCTGTGCGTTGTGCAACTCAAAAAATTTTTTTGCTGTCTCTGAGCATGTCCAAATAAGACTGAAAGTGACTTGAGTTATAAATTTGGGGTTACAAATTTCAATTTCAGGGAGCAAATTTGCAAATGCAAATGATCCATAAATCATGAGTTTCCACTGTCAACTACTTGACAACAAGCTCTGTATCCTGGTTTCTGATTCTTAGTGCTTGGCACTCAGGAAGTAATAACTAGGTAATCATGGAATAAATAAGCAAATGAAAGAAACAAGCTCGGATGTCCTCTCCTTGCTTGGTTCATCCCGGTGGAGTTGAACATGCTGCCTCTGAGCTCTACGCTGATCACCCTCTGCCTCTGTTACATGACAGATTTGCCATCTGCGCAGGAAGAGAGATGAGCTATTCATTTGCCTAGTGAATAGCTGCTTTTAACTTAACTTGATGGTATTTCTTTTAAAAATACTGCCCCCCCTTACCAGATCATGAGGTCTGAAAGAACAGCGTCTCTATCTTGTTTATTTATTTATTTATTGCAATAGATTGAAAGGCTGGATCAAAGGACCTTTGAAACCTTTTCCAATTGCTAAAATTAGGGGGGAAGGCATGAAGCTCACCCATTGAGGGAATTAAAGGTAAACAAACCATTTTGCTGAATTTTACATCATATTCCATGCAAATGGTGTAATGCTTCGTGCATGGCAAACACTCAATAAATCTTTGTTAAATTGTACTCTAATTAAATTATAGGAATGACTAACCATTGATCTGCAGTCTGTGGCAGGTCTGGGACCAGAGGACATGGGTCCATATGCTCTTTTTTAGGAGACAAAGGCTGATGGCCTGACACCCTATCATGGTTACTTTTCAGACATGGAGGACTATTTTAAAAGTTGAAAGAGGAATGCTACTAATTTTTTATGTAAGCAATCTTTTCATTTGCAATTTTATGACATGGTCTTACTAAAAGGAAGCAAAACAATTTTTCCTCCTTCAGCAATATCAAAGATTTCCTTTGAAAATAAGAAAAGGAAATAAACAAAGAGACTGATAGATCTGGAGAAAATTTTATTTATCCTATGTTAGAAGAAGTAGGACTAATGAAGAGAATTTATACAGGGCCAGAAATTGGCTGTGCATAAAAAGAGATAATTTCTGCAAAGGGAAGCTACTGTTAAGGAAGAAGAGCACCTGTCAGTGATGGGCCACGTGACTTGTAGGAAGGGTTGAGGCTGGGGACAGGGATGTGAGATCCAGACCACCTTCATGATATAATTCACCCATGGAACTCATCAAACTGCGCTAGTGGTCAGGCATGGTGGTTCATGTCTCCACTCCTAGCAGTATAGGAGACTGAGGTGGGGAGATTGCTTGAGCTCAGGAGTTTGAGACCAGCCTGAGCAAGAGCCAGGCCCCATCTCTACTAAAAATAGAAAAACTAGCTGGGTTTTATAGTAGGCACCTGTAGTCTAGGGAGCTACTTAGGAGGCTGAGGAAGGAGGATCACTTGAAACCAGGAGTTGGAGGTTTCTGTGAGCTAGACTGATGCAATAGCACTCTAGCCTGGGTGGCAGAGTGAGACTCTGTCTCAGGGGAAAAATAAATAAATTAATTAATTAAAAACAAACAAAAAACCATAGGTGAATAGGTAACCTGGCTGCTCCTGGAAAAAACTCCCTGGGGTCTGGGAAATTTTTTCTTTTTAAATAGGAGATCCAAGTGATTCTTATCTTTAGGAAGTTTGGAAGCTCTGGATTCTAGAGGACTCCTGAGGCCGTTATAATCTTAAAGCTCCCATTCTTTTAAGGTTCCAGAATCTACCATAATTCTGGACCTACCTCTAATTCTTTGAGTCACATAGGATATGCCTTTCAAATGAATTTTTATGGCAGTAGAGAAATCTTAACTAATCATATTCTCTCCAGCAAGAACCTTTCAAAACTGTTCCCTCTAACAAGGTATTACTTTAAGATTACAATCAAATAACCTAACCATTTTCAGCCTTTTCATTTTCTTACTCACTAAACTGTGATGCTTTATGGACGTAGTCAGTGAGAGGCATCTGCCTAAAGTCAGGAGGATGCTCCAGGGCAAATGCTTGTGCTATGGGTTGGGTAGCACACCTGCTCTGGGAGGTGTGGCTTAGGCTGAAAACCATCTGTCTCCCATCCTTTCAAATAGCTCTGAGCTCGGCCACTGGCCTCAGCTGCTGTGGCCCAGGCCATCCTGCTGAGGGACTTTATACGTCTAGCCCTAGAAGAAAGGATGCTAGTCTTTTCCACATTTCTTAGCATCAGAGAAGAGGGAGTAGGCCAGGGTCTTATGATCAAATTTTATTTTTATAAGGATGTGCTTTTGGAATTAGTAACAGTAATTCCACCCATCTACCAAAAAGAGTAGAAAATTAACCTCCGTCATCCACTTCCTTCTAGGGGAAACGTGGACACCAGTCTGCTGATCTGAGAGTTGCTCCTGAACCACCTGCTGCCCTGCAGCCACATCACTGGTGTGGTGAGCACAGGGGAAGTGCTGTGTCTTGGCCACAGAGCTTCCCAAGCTCCCATGTGCTCCCCATCACCGGGGGTCTTCTTAAAGTGTAGACTTTGATTCTGCAGGATCAGAGTGAGGTCTGAGGCTCTGCGTTTCTAACCTCCCAGATGACACCGTGGCTCATGCATTCAGTATATTAGAGAGTATTAAGAATCAAAGTATCAGTAGTGGTGGGATTAAAGATGGCGGCAGGGTAACAGCTTCCCTGCAACTGGGCACAGCCTGTCTGGGGAGACAGGACTCCAGGCATCTCTGGCCGGTGGGATCTGCCTATAATCACCCCTTTGAGGATAGAGGGAGCCAGCAAGGGACTTCTGGACCCCAAGAGGAGGACAAAAACAGTGGAGAACTGGCAAGTGATTGTGTGTGTTCGATTGACCTAATCACCCCAGCAACCATGAGTACAAGCAGCAGTGAGACTGCAAACTGGAAGGGCCTCACCTGTGAACTGTTTTGGTGTACTTAGACTTGGCACTCAGTTGAACTGCCTTGGGGAGAGCTTGAGCAGGAGTGTGGAGAACTTTGGGCATTGTCTGGGGCCCCAGACTGAGTGACTGAGCTAGGCGCAGGAAGCCACTGGGAAAGAACTGCCCCGGCAAGCTCCGCCCTCAGGGTCCCAGAGCAAGGATTGGGCAGGACAAAGTAACCTAGTGACTGAGCAGCCTAAAGGTGGGGAGTGAGCTGCCTTACAGCCTTAATCCTTACAGGCAGAGTGAGACAGTTTTGGTACACTGGAGCTTTGTGCTGTTGCCCTGGGTAGAGTGCCGTGATGTCACAGCTCATAGCAACCTCAACTCCTGGCCTAGGCGCCACCCAGAACTTCATAACAGCTGTGCAGCAACCCCTGACCGGTGACCCGCACCCACCGGGCCTCTGCATTCCCTGACTACGAACTGTGGGAGCCACGCATCCCTGCATCCTCCCTCCTGTGTCCTCCCAGCCTCCACACTAGCCCGTTCATCTGGCCAGGGACTCTGGTAGCTGCGTGCCCTCTGGAACCCTCCCTGCCTCTGCGCAGAGCTGTTCTCCTGGCAAGAGACTGCTACAGCCTTGGGCTCTCTGTGCCAAAGTCACTGGGCACCAGGCACTCCCAGAACCATGCGCACCACCCCCAGCCTTGTTGCTGGATCTGGGTGTGTCACACACCAGAGCTGCTTCCACAACCAGAACTCCCTAGCTAGAGCAGCCCCAGAGGAACTACACAGGGTCACTCCCTACAAAGATCCAGCAACAATAGAGTGAACCTGCTGGGGTATAATCTTGGAGAAACACCTCCCCAACTCTGAGGATGGCCAGAGGCAACGGTGAAAAATAATCGTGAGGTGAAATCAACAGAAAAACTCAGGCAATATAAATAATCAGAGTAGACCAACTCCCCCAAGGATCAAAGGGGCAGAAACAACACAAGACCCCATGTACAAACAAATAGCTGAGATGTCAGAAATTGAATTCAGGATCTGGATAGCAAACAAGATCAAATTAGAATTCCAAAAGTTATCTCAAGAATTCAACAAATTCAAAGACCAAATTACCAAATATTTTGACACATTGAGACAAGAAGTTGCATCCCTCAAAGATCTTAGAAACACAGTAGAATCTCTCAGTAACAGAATGGAGCAAGCAGAAGAAAGGATTTCTGACATTGAAGACAAAACTTTCGAATGTTCCCAAATCCTCAAAGAAGAAGAGAAATGAAGAGCAAAAACAGACCACTCTCTCAGAGAGCTCTGTGATAATTCAAAGAAAACCAATATTCGTCTTATAGGGATCCCCGAAAGTGATGAAGTGGCTTCACAAGGCACAAAGTCTCTTCTCCATGAGATTATGAAAGAGAATTTTCCAGACATGCCAAGAGATTCTGAAATTCAGATAGCAGACAGTTTCAGAACTGCAGCATGACTCAACTCAAATAAGATATCCCCCAGACACATCATAATCAATTTCACTAAAGTTAATATGAAGAAGAAAATTCTGAAAGCTGCCAGATGAAAGAAAACCATTACCTACAAGGGGAAGAATATTAGAATAACTGCACATCTCTCTGCTGAAACCTTTCAAGCTAGAAGAGGATGGTCATCGACTTTTAATCTCCTAAAACAAAATAACTTTCAACCCAGGATCCTGTACCCAGCTAAA
>CAUYPK010144415.1:0-24674 GCA_963574355.1 Loris lydekkerianus
GGGAAATAAAGCGAGAATCTGTTTTAAAAAAAAAAAAAAAAAAAAAAAAAAAAGATTCAGCGCCTGTAGCTCAGCAGCTAAAGTGCTAGCCACATACACCAGAGCTGGTGGGTTCGAACCCAGCCCAGGCCTGCCAAACAATGACAACTACAACGACAACAAAAAAAAAAAAAAAAAAATTTTTTTTTAAAAATAGCCAGGCATTGTGGCTGACACTTGTAGTCCCAGCTACTTGGGAGACTGAGACAAGAGAATCACTTAAGCCCAAGAGCTTGTGGGTGCTGCGAGGTGTGACGCCAGGGCACTCTCCGGAGGGCGACATAGTGAGACTCTGTTTCAAAAAAAAGAAAAAATTTTATACCCCCATAACATTCTGAAATTAAGTAAACAAACAAAAGCAAATAAAAAGATCCTTAATCACAATTGCAAAAACTGTTTTTTCCTAAGAAGGTAACACTTCCAGGCTACAAGAATTAGGATGTACATGTCTTTGTGGCCATTTTTAGTTTACTACAGTCCCCATTTCACAGATGGGAAACCAGTTCCTGGATAGTGCAAGGGATTATCCAGAGCTCCTCAGCCTGTATGAATCCTACCCAGTCCTGGATTCAGTGAGTGTTCTCATCCTTTCTGTCTGCTGCCTTCCTAAAGGAACCTCCAGGAAGTTCAGGGAGTGGGGAGAGGACAGGAAATACCTGGAGCTCAGAGTCTAATAGTTTTCCTTGATGAGAGAGGATCCAGATTCCCCAGGAGAAATAACTGATTCTAGGGCTCTTCAGGGAAAGTCAGGTGAGGCGAAACATCTCCTTACCCTTTAAAATAAGAAGTGCCCAAAGAAGAACATAGACAAATTGAAAGGACACAGAAGCCAAACTTAACAATACAACTCCAACAGAAGAATGGTGAATATGGGCGGGCACTCACGCCTGTAATCTTAGCACTCTGGAAGGCTAAGGTGGGTGGATTGCCTGAGCTCACAGGTTCCAGATCAGCCTGAGCAAAAAGCAAGACCCCATCTCTACTAAACATAGAAAAAACTGAGGCTGGAGGAACGTCTGAGACCAAGAGTTGGAGGTTGCTGTGAGCTATGACACCAAGGTACTATACCCAGGGGGATAGCTTGAGACTCTGTCAGAAAAAAAAAGAATGGTGAATGCTATCCACTGACACATGGTAAATCCACATTATCCATGGGTTCTTAAGTGCGCTCAAAAAAAAAAAAAGTAAAAGCCAGGCCAGGTGCAGTGGCTCATGCCTGTAATCCCAGCACTCTGGGAGGCCAAGGGCAGTGGATTGCCTGAGCTCACAGGTTAGAGACCAGCCTGAGCCAGTATGAGACCTCCTGTCTAAAAAAATAGCCGGGAGTTGTGGTGGATGCCTATAGTCCCAGCTACTCGGGAGGCTGAAACAAGAGACTCACTTGAGCCCAAGAATTTGAGCTAAGATGCCATGGCATTCTACCGAGGATGACAAAGTAAGACTTTGTCTAAAAAAAAAAAAAAGCCAGAAAAATACACCCATCTGTCACCATATGATGCTGCTTTTAAGCCAGCCCCTTACTCTGAGAATTTAGAATCAATCCTGCCTTCCCAAGGGGAACTGTATTTCAGGCAAACACATGGCCTAGTTCTTGCTTACAGGACAATGCCTGCTAATGGTGGCTCATACCTCTAATCCCACAGGTGAATTGCCTGAACTCAAAGGTTGGAGACCAGCCTGAATCAGAGAGAGACCTTGTCTCTAAAAATAGTTGGCACAGTGACTCACACTTGTAATCCCAGCACTTGGGAGGCCGAGGCAGGTGGATTGCCTGAGCTCACAGGTTTGAGACCAGCCCTAGCAAGAGTGAGAACCTGTGTCTAAAAAATAGCCAGGGACAGCACCTGTGGCTCAGTGAGTAGGGTGCTGGCCCCATATACTGAGGGTGGCGGGGTCGAACCCAGCCCAGGCCAAACTGCAACAAAAAAATAGCTGGGTGTTGTGGCAGGCACCTGTAGTCCCAGCTACTCAGGAGGCTTAGGCAAGAGAATCACCTAAACCCAGGAGTTGGAGGTTGCTGTTAGCTGGGTGACACCACGGCACTCTACTTACTAAGGGCCACAAAAAAATAAATAAAATAAAAAATAGGGTGGTGTCTGTGGCTCAGTGAGTAGGGTGCCAGCCCCATATACCCAGGGTGGCAGATTTGAATCCAGCCCCCAGCCAAACTGCAACAAAAAATACCCAGGTGTTGTGGCGTGTGCCTATAGTCCCAGCTACTCGGGAGGCTGAGGCAAGAGAATTGCCTATGCCCAGGAGTTGGAGGTTATTGTGAGCTGTGACGCCATGGCATTCTACCAAGGGCAATAAAGCGAGACTCTGTCTCAAAAATAAATAAATAAATTGGGGCAGCTCCTGTGGCTCAAGGAGTAGGGTGCTGGCCCCATATACCAGAGGTGGTGGGTTCAAGCCCAGCCCCGGCCAAAAAAATAAAAGAATAATAAAATAAATAAATAAATAATAGCCTGGTGTTGTGGTGGGTGCCTGTAGTCCCAGCTACTCAAGAGGCTGAGGCAAAAGAATCACTTGAGCCCAAAGGTTTGAGGTTCCTGTGAGTTATGACACCATAGCACTTTGCTGAGGGCTACAAAGTGAGACTGTCTCAAAAAAATGTTAATAATTAACATTGCTGGCCGGGCGTGGTGGCTCACACCTATAGTCCCAGCGCTGTGGGAGGCCGAGGCAGGTGGATTGCCAGAGCTCAGTGGTTCAAGACCAGTATCAACAGCAGTGAGCCAGAGTAAGACCCTGTCTCTACTAACAACATCAAAAGCAGCCAGACGTTGTGGTGGGCGTCTGTAATCCCAGCTACTGGGGAGGCAAGGGGACAGAGCATAGCCAGAGGAAGACCATCTAAAAAAAGAAGAAAGAAAATGAGCTACAACAACAAAAAAAAGTACTTCAAACGAAGAATGAACGAGCAAGCTGATTAAAAATAAAAAAAAATTAAAAAAATAATTAACATTGCTACATGCTAGAATGTGAGCAACTTACTTTCCCAACTAGAGATAAAGCCCCTGTATAAGTCAGGATTATCTTCTTATGTTTATACTATATGTTATATGGAGGGTGTAATGTCGGTACAGTTCCTGGGAGCAACATGTGAGTGGGCAGGGGACTGAGATCCCTCCCAGCACTCATGCCATACATGTAAATTAATTTCAATACAACTAATTGAAAAGGAGAGGGGGGGTGGCACCTGTGGCTCAGTGAGTGGGGCACCGACCCCACATACCGAGGGTGGCAGGTTCGGACCCAGCCCCGGCCAAACTGCAACAAAAAATGGCCGTGCGTTGTGGTGTACGCCTGTAGTCCCAGCTACTGGGGAGGCTGGGGCAAGAGAATCACCTAAGCCCAAGAGCTGGAGGTTGCTGTGAGCTGTGGGCCGGGCACAGTGGTTTATGCCTGTAATACAAGCACTCTGGGAGGCCTAGGCAGTTGGATTGCCTAAGCTTATAGGTTCCAGACCAGCCTGAGCTAGAGTGAGGAGTTCTTTAAAAAAAAAATAGGTGGGCGTAGTGGGCGCCTGTAGCCCCAGCTACTTGGTAGGCTGAGGCAAGAGAATTGCTGAGCCCAGGAGTTTGAGGTTGCTGTGAGCTATGACTCTACGACACTCTACCGAGGGGGACAAAGTGAGACTCTCTCTCAAAAAAAAGGGTTAATGTTGTGTTATGTGCATTGCACCTTACCTTTTTTGTTTTGTTTTGTTTCTCTTGCCTAAGCCTTCCGAGTAGCTAGGACTACAGGCGCCCAACATAAGGCCTGGCTGTTTTTGTTGTTGTTGTTGCAGTTTGGCCGGGGCTGGGTTCTAACCTGCCACCCTTGGTATATGGGGCTGGCGCCCACCCTACTCCGGGAGCCACAGGCACTGCCCTTATCCTTCTTGAGTTGTTTTCTCAGGCCTCTGTCCACAAGGCTGGTGGGATTGTCTTCCTATTTTACATATGAAAGCACATTAAACTTTTGCTCTCTTAAAATTTTCCTCTTCCCCACCCCTCTTTGTTGAACTCTTAATACCTATCTGGATGCTGTTACATTTTGGCCTAGTTTCACTTATTGCTTCCACTACCTCATAGGCTCCACCAGGGCCTGGATTTGGGCTTTCCCTCCGGCCTTCTGTCTAAACTGCAGCCTCAGAGGCTTTTTTTGGAGTGTAAAGGGGACCTTGCCATTACCCTTTCCCCACTCATGACTCCCATTTCCTCTCTGTACCATCAAAAGGTCTCAACCCCCTACTGTGCTTGTTACCAGGACACATTTCTTTCTTCTTTCTTTCCTTCTTTCTTTCTTTCTTTTTTTTTTTTTGTTTCTAGAGACAGAGTTTCACTTTGTCACCTTCGGTAGAGGGCCATGGAGTCACAACTCACAGCAACTTCCAGCTCTTGGGCTTAGGCAATTCTCTTGCCTCAGCCTCCCAAGTATCTGGAACTACAGGCGCCTGCCACAGCACCCAATTATTTTTTTCTTGCAGTTTGGCCTGGGCTGGGTTCGAACCTGCCACCCTCGTATATGGGGCTGGCCCCCTACTCGCTGAGCCATAGGTGCCACCCTTTTTTCTTTTCTTTCTTTCTTTTTTTGGAGACAGTCTCACTTATTAACCCTTGGTAGAGTGCTATGGCATCACAGCTCACACAACCTCCAAATCCTTGGGCTTAGGCGATTCTCTTGCCTCAGCCTTCCGAGTAGCTGGGACTACAGGTGCCTGCCACAACGCCCACCTATTTTTTTGTTGCAGTTTGGCCTGGGCTGGGTTTGAACTCGACACCCTTGGTACGCCTTACCCACTGAGCCAGAGGCACCGCCCAAAACCAGATTTTTATCTGCAGTTTTTGGCAGGGGCTAGGTTTGAACCCACCACCTTTGGCATATGGGGCCAGCGCCCTACTCCATTGAGCCACAGGCACTGCTTTTTTTTTTTTTTTTTTTTTTAGACAGGGTCTAGCTCTGTCACATACCACTGGCTAGAGTATATTGGTATTTCCACAGTTCATCTCATCCTAGAACTCCTGGGCTCAAGGGATCCTCTTGCCTTAGTCTCCAGAACAGCTGGTATCATAGCCCTGTGTCACCAAGTATAGCTATTTTTTTTTTTTTTTTTTTTTTTTTGAGACAGAGCCTCAGCTGTTGCCCTGGGTAGAGTGCCATGGCATCACAGCTCACAGCAACCTCCAACTCCTGAGCTCAAGCGAGTTCCCTGCCTCTGCCTCCCAAGTAGCTGGAACTACAGGCGCCAGCCACAACGCCCGGCTATTTTTTGGTTGCAGCCGTCATTGTTGTTTGGCAGGCCCGCCAGCTCAGGTGTATATGGCTGGAGCCTTAGTCGCTTGAGCCACAGGTGCCGAGCCAAGTATAGCTATTTGTTTTAATTTTTGTAGAGACAAAGTCTCATCTAGGGTAGTTTAGAACTACAGGGCTAGAGTGATCCTTCTTCCTTACCTTCTCAAAGTGCTGGGCTTACATCATTAGCCACCACACCCAGCCCCAGGAAGTAATTCTGGGGGGATGTGCTTAGTGTGTGCTCCTTGGGCTTAGCGGAAGCTCCTGACAGTTTGAAGTGTGTGCCTAGATCTTGGTATTTGCATCCCACACCTGGCACAGCCCAGATCTACTTGACTGAGCTGGGTTTGTAGAAGGAGACCTGAGCATTAGGCTTTATTCCTAGACAGTGACTGCCATAGAGGGAGACCCTGGATAAAAAGCTGGCCTGATAGGAGAAAGGGAGGTTAGACCCTGACTAAGCTGGAAGCAGGTGAGGGGCCTGGAAGAACTCTTGCCCCCCCCCTCCCATTTTGTCATCCTTGGTAGAGTTGTCTGGCATCATAGCTCACAGCAACCTCATAGCAAGAGCAAACTCTTGGCCTCAAGCTGTTCTCTTGCCTCAGCCTCTCGAGTAGCTGGGTTTGCAGGCACCTTCTACAACACACAGCTACTTTTAATTTTATTTTTTTATTTATTTAATTTTAATTTTTTTTTTTTTTTTTTTTGAGACAGAGCCTCAAGATGTCGCCCTGGGTAGAGTGCTGTGGCATCACAGCTCACAGCAACCTCCAACTCCTGGGCTCAAGCGATTCTCTTGCCTCTGCCTCCCAAGTAGCTGGGACTACAGGCACCCACCACAATGCCCGGCTATCTTTTGGTTGCAGCCATCATTGTTGTTTGGAGGGCCCAGGCTGGATTCAAACCCACCAGCCCTGTTGTATGTGGCTGGCACCTTAGCCGCTTGAGCCACAGGCACCGAGCCCACTCAACTATTTTTAGAGATGGGGTCTTGCTCTTGCTCTGGCTGGTCTCGAACCTGTGAGCTCAGGCAGTCCACTCACCTCTGCCTCTCAGAGTGCTAGGATTACAGGTGTGAGTCACCTCGCCCAGTCAAAGACCCCCTTGATGGGAGCCATCTGTCCACTGATCCATGCCATCTGAGGGGGTTCTGCAATAAAAGTTTTCTCAAAGTTTGTGACTCTGGAGGCTGCATTTGTCACCTCCCTTGGCTGCCTGAGATGGGTCAGGGTTTGGGTGTCTCCCTGCTATACCCATACTGGCCTCATGAGCCAGGTCTTCTATCCCCATCTCGCATTTATCCTCCTAGCCTTATCCCTTGGAGCTGAGACCTCCTCTAAAGCCACCTGTGTCCTCTTCTTCCTACCCTGAATCTGTCCCTTTCTGTTGTTCCCTGCTGAGGTCAGTACCATTATTGCTGGCTGGGTCTCCTGTCTTTGCTACACTACTGGGCCCAATGTCTTCCTCATAGCTCTTTCAGTTTTTTTCTGAGGCAGAGTCTCACTTTGGCATCCTGAGTAGAGTGCTGTGACATCATAACTCACAAGAACTTCAAACTCCTGGACTAAAGTGATCCTCTTGCCTCAGCCTCCCGAGTAGCTGGGACTACAGGTGCCTGCCATACGGCCCAGCTAGTTTTTCTATTTTTTTTTTTTAGTAAAGACAGAGTCTTGCTTTCTCTCAGGCTGGCCTCCAACTCCTAAGCTCAAGTGATCCATCGGCCTAGGCCTCCCAGAGTGTTAGGATTACAGGCTTGAGCCATGATGCCTGGCCCCTCATAGCTATTTATTTATTTATTTATTGAGACAGTCTCACTTTCTTGCCCCCTGTAGAGTGCTGTGAGGTCATAGCTCATAACAACCTCAAACTCTTGGGCTCAAGAGATTCACTTGCCTCAGCTTCCCAAGTGGTTGGGACTACAGGCGCCCACCATAACACCTGGCTATTTTTTATAGACAGGGACGGGGTGGGGTCTCGCTCTTGCTCAGGCTGGTCTGGAACCTGTGAGTTCAAGCAATCCACCCACCTCAGCTTCCTTGCCTGACCGCCTCATGGCTTTTTTTTTTTTTTTTTTAATCTGAGACAGTCTCACTATGTCACCCTTGGTAGAGTGCAATGACATCACAGCTCACGGCAACCTCAACCTCTTGGGCTCATGTGATTCTCTTGCCTTAGCCTCCTAAGTAGCTGAGACTACAGGTGCCCGCCACAATGTCTGGCTATTTTTTTATTGTAGTTGTCATTGTTGTTTGGCAGGATTCGAACCAGCCAGCTCCAGTGTATGTGGCTGGCACCTTATCTGCTGAGCTACAGACCCGAGACCCCCTTATAGCTCTTTATTTATTTTTATTATTAATATTTTGTTGAGACAGAGTCTATGTCACCTTCGGTAGAGTGTTGTGGCATCACAGCTCACAGCAACTGCAAATTCTTGGGCTTAAGCGATTCTCTTGCATCAGCCTCCAGAGAGGCTGGGACTACAGGAGCCCACCACAATGCCCAGCTATTTGTTTGTTGCAGTTGTTCAGCTGGCCGGGGCCGGGTTCAAAACTGCCACCCTCGCTGCATGTGACTGGCGCCATAACCACTGTGCTACGGGCGCTGAGCCTATTTTTATTTTTTTTGAGACAGAGTCTCACTATGTCGCCCTGGGTAGAGGTGTCATGGCATCACAGCTCATAGCAATCTTCCACTCTCTGGGGCTTCAGAGATTCTCTGGCCTCAGCCTCCCAAGTAGCTGGAACTACAGGCACCCACCACAACGCCCAGCTATTTTTTTTTTTTTTTTTTTTTTTTTTGAGATAGAGCCTCAAGCTGTCGCCCTGGGTAGAGTGCTGTGCCATCACAGCTCACAGCAACCTCCAACTCCTGGACTCAAGTGATTCTCCTGCCTCTGCCTCCCAAGTAGCTGGGACTACAGGCACCCGCCACAATGCCTGGATATTTTTTGGTTGCAGCCGTCATTGTTGTTTGGCAGGGCCAGGCTGGATTTGAACCCATCAGCTCAGGTGTATGTGACTGGCACCTTAGCTGCTTGAGCCACAGGCACCGAGCTGCCCAGCTATTTTTGCTGTTGTTTTGCAGTAGTTGTTGTTTAGTTGGCCTGGTCCAGACTGAACCCGCCAGACTTGGTGCATGTGTCTGGTGCTGTAACCACTGTGCTACAAGCGCCGAGCCCCTCATAGCTCTTTAAACGTGCCAATTAAACACACCTTCCTTTCACATGCTATAATTCCACTTCTTAGTTTGACATTTCCTCACCTTCCTCACCTGCCTCACCCAAAGGAGGGCTACCTTCCCTCCTCAGAGCCCCCTCAGAGACCTTTCCACCGGCTTTTATGCTCTTCCCAAAACTCAGCTGGGCCTGTTCTGGCCATGCATCTGGACTATTGGTTCGCTCTTTCCCTGTGCTTTAAGGATGGGGGAAGTGAGAGAGGCTCCCTCTGGAATGTTATCATGAAGGTGCCTGATAAGGGCAGTAAGGCAGAAAGAGGGAGTTGTGGGGAATACATCAGAAAACAAACAGTGGGGGCTCAGGCCCCTAGCACAGTGGTTAAGGTGCCAGCCACATGTACCAAAGTTGGCAGGTCTGAACCCAGCCCAAGCCTGGTAAACAACAATGACAACTGCAACAAAAATCTAGCTGGGCGTTGTGGTGGGCGCCTGTAGTCCCAGCTACTTGGGAGAGTGAGGTAAGAGAATTGCTTAAGCCCAAGAACTTGAGGTTGCTGTGAGCTATGACACCACAACACTCTACTCAGGGTACCAGAGTAAGACTCTGGCTCAAAGGAAAAAAAAAACAAAAAACATTGGCATTTATCAGACTCTGTGTGGATGCCCTGAGTCTCACCATATGTATTTGTTTTCTGTTATTAATGTAACAAATCACCACAAACTCTGTGACTTAAAAAATCCATTTATTAGTTCCATTCTGTAGGTCAGAAGCCCAGGTAAGTCCTCTGTTCCAGGTCTCACAAAGGCTTCAATCAAGTTGTGAGCTAGGTTGGGCTCTTATCTGGAGAATAATCTGTTACGTAGCTCATTCAGGCTGTTGGCAGAATCCAGCTCCATGCAGCTGTAGGACTGAGGTCCCTGTTTTCCTTTCTTTTCTTTTCTTTCTTTCTTTTTTTTTTTTTTTTTTTTTTGACAAATAGGAAAGGTCTCTGTTTTCTTGCTGGCCATTGTTGGGTTGCTTCTCAGGTTCTCACCCCCTGTCTGCTCTGCATTCCTTCATGTGGTCCTCTCCACCTTTAAAGCCTCTAGAGCAGTGGTTCTCAACCTTCCTAATGCTGCAACCCTTTAATACAGTTCCTCATGTTGTGGTGTGACCCCCCAACCATAAAATTATTTTATGCTTCATAAAATATTTTATTGATGCTTCATAACTGTAATTTTGCTACTGTTATGAATCAGAATGTAAATACCTGATATGCAGAATGGTGACCCCTGTGAAAGGGTCGTTTGACCCCCAAAGGGGACATAACCCACAGGTTGAGAACCGCTACTCGAGAGGAACTCTTCTCTTTCAAGTTTCTCTCTCTCTTTTTTTTTTTTTTTGAGACAGAGTCTCACTATGTTGCCCTGGGTAGAATGCCCTGGCATCACAGCTCACAGTAACCTCAAGCTCTTGGGCTTAAGCCTTCCACGTAACTGGGACTACAAGCGCCTACCACAATGCCTGGCTATTTTTGGTTGGAGTTGTCTTTGTTTTTTGGCAGGCCCAGGCTGGATTTGAACCCATCAGCTCTGGTGTACGTGGCTGACACCCTAGCCACTGAACTACAGGCACCAGCTGATTCCTCTTCTGCCTTTAAGGACTCTTGTGATTACCTTGTACCTACCCAAATAATCCAGAATCATCTGTTTTAAGGTTGTTTTAATTACATCTGCAAAGACCCTTTCACCATATAGTGTAGTCTTAACTATGCACAAATATCATATTTACAGGTTCTGTGTATTTGGGCACGGAATCCTGGGGGGGAGACATTTTCAGAATTCTACCTCCCTCATGCCAGATTGACCTGCAATGTTCCAGAATCCTGCAATTCCACAAGGTCAAGCACAGTGGAGGTTCAGGGTAGAGTGAAGTGACTGTCTGTTCCTATGTGTGTTGTAGCAGCACGTGCCAAGATAAAGGAACAGATGAACACTCACCCTCACAAACCCTGTGACAGAAGTTGGGGGGCCTTTAGGGTCAGGAAGGGCCCAGGAAGGCTGATGGCATCTTAGCTGTGTGACAGAGTGCTACAGCCAGAGGGAACTACACAAGTCAGCCTCATATTGGGTATAGCTAGGGGCCTGTGAGGCTGGAGAGGAATAAGCATCCACCGAGAGAGGAGAGGAGGCTGTTAAGTTCAGTGGGAACAGATCCAATTGGCTCAGCTGGTCATAGTGTGGGACTCAAGAGTTGGAAGAAAGACAACCTGGCATAAACAGCTCCTTGGTCTCGAACAATATAGCTATCCAGCAACTGCCCCGAGTGTCAGACAGGCATCCTTACCTTATCTCCCTCTTGGAGGCTGAAAGGCCCATGCTGGCTCCCAAACCTGCTACATAAGGCATAGGGTCCATTGCGGCCCCGTGATCTGGCCTTGAGGTCCAGGCCCTTCTACCACTCTCCAGCTGCAGCTGTACCTGCCCCAACAAAATGGCCAAAAGGGTACCTGCAAGAGTATAACAGAAAGCCCTGCCAGCCCACCATCTAGTGGGTCACGTTCATGGGTGCCTTGGACAGCCAGCCCCACTTCAGGGCTTTTGCAGACCGAGGCTGTTCCCTCTGCATGAACAGTTCTTCTCACAGATTCCAACCCCCTAAGGTCTTCTGGTTTTCCGTTTCTGGCTGATTGTGACCACATCTCATCCCTACACTCCTTTTCTTTTCTCTTTTTTTTTTTTTTTTTTGAGACAGAGCCTCAAGCTGTTGCCCTGGGTAGAGTGCTATGGCATCACAGCTCACAGAAACCTCCAACCCCTGGCCTCAAGCGAAGTCTCCTGTCTCCGCCTCCCAAGTAGCTGGGACTACAGGCGCCGGCCACAACGCCGGGCTATTTTGTGGTTGCAGCCGTCATTGTTGTTTGGCGGGCCCGGGCTGGTTTCGAACCCGCCAGCTCAGGTGTATGTGGCTAGTGCCTTAGCCGCTTGAGCCACCTTTTCTTTTCTGACCTTTGACCTTAGCTGTGGCGCACAGGAGGCATTCGGTCCAGCATTCGGTCCAATATCCACTAATTTATTTGTTCACTCGTTGCCTGGGGTAGGTGGGCCTGGTGGTCTGAGGGGCGGGGGCACAGAGTAAGGCTGCCTCCACCTTGTGGGTGGGAGCCAGGGCCGCAGTGGGGCATCCCACTCATAGCCAGGAGTCTTGGGGCGAGGCTACAGGGCTATGTCCAGCAGACCGGGGAAGAGACTTAAGCTCCAACGAATGTTAGAGGAAGAAGGGCACTTCGCCGGGTCGAAGTGGTGGTGGCGCCTTGTAGTCCCAGCTACTCGAGAGGCTGGGGCCGGAGGATCGCTTGAGCCCATGAGTTCTGCAGTGAGCTATCACTGCGCCACTACACTCTAGCCTGGGCGACAGAGAGACCCCCGTCTTCAAAAAGTAAAATAAAAAGGCCGGGTGCACTCTGGGAGGCCCAGGCGGATGGATAGCTTGAGCTCAGGAATTCGAGCCCAGCCTGAGCAAAAGTGAGACCTCACCTTTACTATAAATAAATAGAAAATAAATCGGCCAAGACAGGTCCAAGGCTTGGACCTTCTCACCCTCTACCATCGCGCACCCCAAAACAGACAGCAGGCCCCGCCCCCACTGGTCTCCAGGGCGACACCGGAAGCATGCCATGGTCCCTTCGTTTCTCGAGCCGCGGCAGCCGTAGCTTCTGAGACTTTGGTTCCGACGTTGAGGACAGCCGGAAGTACGGCCTGCTGAGACTGCCGCACCTGGTTGTCATAAAAATATGAGAAACGTGCACCAGTCTAGGATTTCCCCCGGAGCATCAGCGGCGCACCGCTTCAGTTCCGCTGGCATAGCGGCCCGGAAGTGCGGCCTTGGTGTTGGCGAGCCAGAGGCAGCCGCGGCGTGGCCTGGTGCCTGAGGAGGACCCGGAGGTGGGGTCGGACGGGCATCCCCGGGCCGCAGGGCCGGCGGGGAAGCTGAGGCGTGCCAGGGGAGGCGCGCTCGCGCTAGGGTCTGGGCGCACACTGGGAACGCGAGAGGGCGCTGCGGGATCGGGGCACAGTTGCAGGCAAGGGTGGGAGCCGGGAAAGCTAAATTGGCGGGAGTGGAGTGGGTGCAGCTGTAACGGAATATATAGGGAGCTCTGGGCTCAGGCAGGGAGTGAACATTGGCGCAGAGTACCGGAGACGGGCCTCAGAGCAAAATCCATGGCTTGGGAGAAGGCGTGGCGGCGAATATCCTGCTCCAGATTATGGAGGGTGGGCCTCGGTGTCAGGTCTTGAAGGTGGTCCTTTGTCCTGTGGTAGCTAAGAAGGCCCTTAATCGGATTTTTGGACTAAGGAATCTGAGCCCGCCAGGGAGCAAGGTAGGGGCGGGTCAGAAAAGAAAGGGTTCAAGCCCTACGGGTTGATGCACAGGTCTCCGTCTCCATTTCCTAGACACAGATTTGAAGTCCTTCAGATGCTACATGAATTAAGATGGGGGACAGTGCTGCTGGCAGAGGCAAGCCAAAAAGGCTTGGCTCATTTTAGAAATTTCAATTAATTCATCGCCATAGAGGGCTCTGGGCGGGTGCAGAGTGGTGTGTATCTGCATCTGTTAGGTCTGATCAGGCTCCCTCTGGCTGCCACGTGGGGAATATAACAGGAAGAGGGGGACGCGGAGGGGACCAGCAGAGTTACCTCATCAGTCCAAGAGCAGTAACCGGCACAGTGGAAGTGTGCAAAGTGGTCTAAGGGGTCATCTGTGGGGGATCCAAGAAAGGAAGGGGTCTGGCTAGAGCAAAGGAAGGCAGTTTGGGCATAAGGGGCCAGAGGGGTTGGATCTGAGACCCCAGTAGAACCAGAGGGTGTAGGGGCAGGACTAAGTGGAGCCCTACTCTGGGGTTGTGTGGCCCTAAGGGAGAGGCAGGCTGATGGAGAGTATATGGATATCAGGGTGCATCCTATGCCTCTATACCTCCTTAGACTGGAGGTGTGGTGCTGGAACCTGGGAGCAAATATCCCACCCCTTGTTTGGTAGAAGGGAAAACAGGCTGAATGACCATGGGGTCACCTGACTTGATGTGTGTAGTAGCAGAGCGTCTCAGATGTTGTGAGTTCTCTGGGACTACCCCTTTCCTCTTTCTGGTGCCTAAGTATGGGCAGTGCTCTGATTAGGCAGCCACAGGTTCTTAAGAAGGGTCCTGTTTTCTCTTGTAATCTATCTTTCTGTGCCATATGGACACTCTGGGCTCCACAGGTCCCACTGAGATTGCAAGAAGCTGGGACTGCAGAAGGATCTCCTTGCTGGCTGGGCTGGAGTCTCCCATGGGGCATTTGCCAGAGTAATTCCAACCTTCAGCCTTCTGTGCCCAAGCATATCCTGAATTATTGGGCCCAGGAGGCAGGTGGCGCCACCTCACTTCCTGGGAAGACCTCCATGTACAGTAGTTAAAGTAACCCAGTTCTGAGGCAGCAATCCTGGATGTGTAGGAGGGCATCTTAGATTGGGGAGTGTGGCTAAGGGTGACCAAAAATGAGCCTTGAGATAGGGTGGAGGAGTCAAAGCTAGCTGGGTGGAGAGCACAGTCTGCTCTGGGTGAGGCATGTTAGCCAGTTAGGATTGGGGAAGGGTGTCTCTGGCCTCTTCTACACAGGGCTGCCCCCTTGGAGGGGGACATAGAGAAGCTTAAGGTTAGTAGAGGTAGGGGAAGTGTGGGTGAGCCAAGATAGGGGAGGCCAAGCCCTGACTCTTCCCTGAGGGAGTGAGAGGGCAGACCTTCTGTATCTCCAGCCCTTTCCTAGGAGTGTGGAAGGGTCTGTAGAGGTGGAGGACCCTGAAGACATCCAGGGGACAGTATGGTGGGAGGAAGTGTTAGCGTGTCCTGTGTTGGGGATGGGACTGTAAAGAGCTGCTGGGAAGGAATGGGGTCGGTGAGGTCTGAGGGTATGATGCCCTATTGGGCCCTGCCCTGTGATAAGAGGTGAGGGGACAGGGACACTGGGGCAGAGGAAGGTCCTCAGCTGACCTCTCCCGCCCTCCTTTCGTTCCGTGCAGATGGCGGCTGCGGAGGCGGTGCACCACATACACCTGCAGAACTTTTCTCGCTCGCTGCTCGAGACCCTTAATGGGCAGAGGCTGGGGGGGCACTTCTGCGACGTGACTGTGCGCATCCGCGAGGCTTCGCTGCGCGCACACCGCTGCGTGCTGGCTGCTGGTTCGCCCTTTTTCCAGGACAAGTTGCTGCTGGGTCACTCTGAGATCCGCGTGCCGCCGGTGGTACCCGCTCAGACTGTGCGCCAGCTGGTTGAGTTCCTCTACAGCGGCTCACTGGTAGTGGCGCAAGGCGAAGCGCTGCAGGTGCTCACAGCTGCGTCAGTGCTTCGCATCCAAACAGTTATTGACGAGTGCACGCAGATTATCGCGCGTGCTCGCGCCCCAAGCACTTCCGCACCCGCGCCCCTACCAGCGCCGGTGCCTCCGCCGCTGGCGCCAGCCCAACTGCGGCACCGCTTGCGCCACTTGCTAGCTGCGCGCCCCCCGGGGCACTCCAGCGCAGCGCATAGCCGCAAGCAGCGCCAGCCCGCACGTCTGCAGCTACCTACATCTCTGGCGCCAGCCAAGGCCGAAGGACCTGACGCCGATCCTGCACTGCCATCGGCCTCTGACGACCGAGGTGACGATGAGGACGAGGAGACAGATGATGACACTGACGGTGAGGACGGCGAAGGCGGTGGCCCGGGTGAGGGCCAGGCTCCCCCTTCCTTCCCAGACTGTGCGGCTGGCTTCCTTACTGCTGCTGCTGACAGCGCTTGCGAGGACCCCCCTGCGCCCGCCGGCCTCGCTGAGTATGGCGGTGTTGGCAGGGACTTCCTTCGGGGAGCTACAGCAGCTGAAGATGTGTTCCCCGACAGCTATGTATCTGCTTGGCACGATGAGGATGGTGCTGGCGCTGAAGGCTGTGCTTCTGAGACTCCTGTCCCGCCTGACTGTGTCCTAGCAGGACCCTGCCCGTCCGGAGTGAAGACCCCTGGGCCGCCTGTCTCACTTTTTCCTTTTCACCTGGGCGCTCCCGCCCCACCTCCTCCTGCACCATCCGGGCCAGCCACTGCGCCCCCACCTGCCTTCTACCCTGCACTCCAGCCGGACGCAGCCCCCACCTCTCAGCTGGGTGAAGCCCCAGCTCCCTCTGCCGCACCTGCAACAACCCCCTCAACCACCCCAGCGCGTGCCCCAGGTGCAGAGCAACCGGCCTATGAGTGTAGCCACTGCCACAAGACGTTCAGCTCACGGAAAAACTACACTAAGCACATGTTCATCCACTCGGGTGAGCCAGGGTGAGAGGCATCAACCCCTCTTTTCGAGATTCAAACCCAAGGGGGAATTGGGCATAGGGCCCAGGGTTTGCTTTTTGGTAACTCTGTGGGGCCTAGAAATTGAGCCTGCAACCCAAGTACAAGACATGTAGGGGTGGGGAAGCTTCCCAGAGGTGGAGCAGGGATCCTGCCCTCCGCCTTTGCAAAGCTTTCAGTGCAGACTTGGCAGGGGTGCCCTGGTCAGGTTGGGGAACTGTGTTCTGGACAGCCTCCTGCCTCTCTCTGGATGCTGGCAGTCTGATTATGGGCTGGCAGGAAGGGAGGGTTAGCTAGCCTAGGGGGTGCAAAGCTGGCAGAGAGGTTGCCAATGAGGTCTTAAGGAGCCCTTTGAGACTGGGGCAAGAGGAGGAAGATAAGGTTGCAGTGTGAGGGACCCCACAGCCACAGATGGAGGAAGGGGCTTCTGAAGGCTCTGAGGTTTCCTTAGACCTTGGACATGTCAGAGAGGCAGCTCTGCAGATCTATGAGAGAGGTACAGAGTGGGAGGTATGCTGGGAAATGTGTGTATATGGAGAGGGCTGAGGTGGTGTGTGCCACAGGAGGATGAGGGTGCTCCCTGGAGACTCAGGTGGAGGATAGGGATATGGAAAGAAGGGGCCTGCTGGCATTGTCTGGAAAAGTAAACATTTGGCTGGAAGGCCATGGTGGGAGTGAGCATGTGTAAGGAATGTCTATAGAGGCAGGAACTTTGGGTTTGACTCTGAATGATAGGGAAGCCATTGGTATTCTAAGCTGGGGAATGACTGAGATGTCACTTTAAAATGTCCTTCAAGGGCAGCGCCTGTGGCTCAGTGAGTAGGGTGCCCACCCATATACTGAGGGTGGCGGGTTTGAACCCAGCTCTGGCCAAACTGCAACAACAACAACAAAATAGCTGGGCATTGTGGCGAGCGCCTTTAGTCCCAGCTACTCGGGAGGCTGAGGCAAGAGAATCACCTAAGCCCAAGAGCTGGAGGTTGCTGAGAGCTGTGACACCACGGCACTCTACTGGGGGTGACAAAGTGAGACTCTGTCTCTAAAAAATAAATAAATAAATAAAATAAAAGGTCTTTCCAGCTGCCTTGGGGAGGATGGGCAGAAGCCAGGGACCTGGAAGTAAGGGGAGTTGGGTAATTGGCCAAAAAGAGGCTGCCAGAGGCTCCAAGGCAGTACTGGCTGTGCAGGAAGTGTCTGACTCCTGCCACTAGGGTAGGTATTTTGTTAACCTCCGATGGCTCTAGGGGCAGACATAGCCTGCCTCTTCTTCTCCAACACAGGGTGAGGAGGGCAGCCAGCTGGGTGCTGTCACCCCAGGAACATTATAGTGGCCCAGTGGGTGGGGGTGCAGGACAACTGGGCTTCCACCAGGAAGGTGGCAGAGTGCCCATCCTTCTCCTTGTGAAAAGGTACTAGGCCTTGGGCAGTGCCCATAGCTCAGTGGGTAGGGCACTGGCCACATATATTAGGACTGGCAGGTTCAAACTTGGCCTGGGCCTGCTAAAACAACAATGAGAACTGCAACAGCAATAAAAAACAGCTGGGCTTTGTGGTGGGTGCCTGTAGTCGTAGCTACTTGGGAGGCTGAGGCAAGAGAATCTCTTAAGCCCAAGAGTCTGAGGTTGCTATGAGCTGTGATGCCATAGCACTCTACCCAGGGCGACAGCTTGAGACTGTGGCTCCAAAAAAAAAAAAAAAAGGTACTGGGTTAGAGTGTCCCCAAAATACTGGCTGGTATTCTGAGAGTTAGTTCTATGGGCATAGGGGCAGTGGAGGCCAGGCTTGAGTGTCTCCCTTTGCCAGGTGCAGTAGGGGTTGAGGGGGAGGGTCCCCAGAGGTGGGGAGAGACAGACTGGGCAGTCTAAATGGGCAACAGATGTCCCAGATGAGCAGGGTTCCCTTCTGGGAAGGTATCTGCTAGATTTAGCCAGGCACGAGTGGGAGAGACATACTTGGGCATGTGTTCCAGGGTCCCTATGGGGCAGGAAAGCCCTCTTGTGAGTGGAGGTAAAGGGGTGGTCCTGGAGGGGAGAGCCCATAGTGAGGGGAGGGATCTCTGACAGGTAAGGGATCCCAGACAGATGGTTCAGGAGAGGAGGGGGTAGAGCCCCAGCCAAGTGGGGAGCTGGATGATCTGACATGGGTTCACAGCATACCCTGTTGTCCGCAGGGGAGAAGCCACACCAGTGCGCCGTGTGCTGGCGATCCTTCTCGCTGCGCGACTACCTGCTCAAGCATATGGTTACGCACACCGGTGTGCGCGCCTTCCAGTGCGCCATCTGCGCCAAGCGCTTCACGCAGAAGAGCTCGCTCAATGTGCACATGCGCACGCACCGGCCTGAGCGCGCGCCCTGTCCCGCCTGCGGCAAGGTCTTCTCCCACCGTGGTTTGCTGGAGCGCCACCTGTCCTCACACCCTGCGCCCTGATTGGGGGCCGGGTCGGGCCGGCCTCTCCCTCTGTGGGAGCAACCCCACCACATACTCTTGAGCTCGGACCCTCTGTCCTCACCCCTTTCTCTGTAATGGAACCCAGTCCACCTTACCCCACCCCGTACTTCGACCTTCTAGGTAGTGCTGGGCTGTGTCTGGTCAGAGACCCGACCACCTCTGATAACTGGACCATTTCCAGCCTGAACCGGCTCTCAGCCTTGGAGCCAGGCCCTGTATTCCTGCCTGTGCCCACGGCTTGTAACCTGCCTGCTCCTGGGGAATGGGGTAGGGAGGGGAGAAAGACGGGTGTCCTGGGGCCCTGCCCCTTTCCCAGTGTTAGGCTGGACAAGGTCGCCTACCCAGAGCTAGTCCTTCTTCAGGGGGCATCTGAGGAGGCTCAGGTGGACCTGTGATAGAATGGGGCTGGGCTTGGCGACTCTTGATCTGTAATAAAGTACCGATGGCCATGGGGCCTAAACTACAAAGCTGTGTGCACCTGTACCAGTGCATGCTTCTCTATAGGTGGGCTGTGGGTGTCCTCGCTCAGAGTATTGGTCCTTGGGCAACACCCTGGTTGGTCCACAGGCTCTCATGGGCAGAGACAGCATGACCCATTTTGCCATCCCAGGTTTCTGTTCTGGAGGGCTAGGGTGGGCAGCATATATAACTGGCACTTGGTTGTTTTGGAGTCCTCCATCCCGTGGGAAGGGGATAAGCTCATCTGAAGCAGGTCTTAGAGAGGGAGACCACATGTGGAAATCTGTCACGTGGTCACACGGCTGTCTGCCTTTGTCTACAATATTTCAGCCAAATTCTAAGGGCCTTTTAGACTTAAGGTTTCCACTTCCCCTTTCTGATGGGTATGATGGTTGAGCACTTTATTTCTGGGGACATAGGAGGGTCTCTGGGGCAAGGCTGCCCTGCAGGTAGATGAGCCAGGTATACCTACTTTGGCTGCCGGGGCCAAATTCCAGGGTTCAGGGCAAGTGCTGAGAAACAGCCAATGCTCAAACCCTTGGGCTGACCACTGGGCAGATGGAGATGGTGTCTCATAGTCAATAGCCAGTGTCATAGGACCCAGCATCCAGTGTGGAGAGGTGGTCACTCTTCTTTACTTCTCCCACCTCCTGCATGTTGGTGGCTCCTGGCCAGGGCAGCCAGTCTTAAGGATTTGGGCCCTGTGAAAGGCCATACCCCAGCCCAATTTTCCAAACTCCTAGGCCAGTGGTGGCTTCTCTGTGATGACTTTTTTTTTTTTTTTTTTTTGAGGCAGAGTCTCACTTTGTCACTGTCAGTGGAATGCCGTGGCATCTTAGCTCACAGCAACCTCAAACTCTTGGGTTCAAGTGATCCTCTTGCCTCAACCTCTCAAGTAGCTGGGACTACAGGTGCCCACCACAACGCCCAGCTATTTTTAGATGAGGTTTTGCTCTGGCTCAGGCTGGTCTTGAACCTGTGAGCTCAGGCAATCCACCCTCCCTGGCCTCCCAAGTGCTGGGATTACCTCCCAGAGGTGAGAGGCTGAGGTTTTCATGGTCCAACCAGGTACAACACATGCAGAGTTTATTCTCTTGAACCCAAGCACTCTGTCCTCGTTGATCCAGGGTGGGGCAGAGAGTTAGAGCAGGCACTTGTGTGGCATTCAGAGCTGGGTTTACATTCAGGCAATGCAAATGGTAACTTACTGAGTACTTACTGTGTACCTGGCAGGAGGTTATGTTCCTTTGGGTCACTTTTGGACCTGACAATGAGGTGTGGCATGACATGTTTGGAGGCAGGTCCACATTATCTTGTTGCTTTTATTTCTGGCCTGATTGGAATGTTCCTCAAGAGCAGAGATTTCTGCCAGTCTCCCAAGAGTGCCTGGTGCACAACAAGCTTCAAAAGTGAGGGAAGGGAGGCAGACGCCAGCCCTGTAGGGGGAACTTGTTAAGCAGCCAGCAGGAAAGAGCCTGGCAATGATGCCTGAGGGGCAGAGATGTGGGAGTCCAGAAGCCAGTGGCAGAGCAGAGGAGGACAGACTCTGGTGTAGGGAGCTTATGGCCAGGCACAGGGGCTCATGCTGTAATCCCAGCATTCTTGGAAACCAAGGCAGGTGGCTTGCCTGAGCTCAGGAGTTTGAGACCAGCCTGAGAAGAGTGAGACCGCTGTCTCTGCTAAAAATAGAAAAATTAGCTGGACATAGTGGTGGGCACCTGTAATCCCAGCTACTTGCGAGGCCGAGGCCAGAAAATTGTCTGAACCCAGGATTTTGAGGTTGCTGTGAGCTATGACTCACAGGACTTTAGCCAGAGGAGTGAGACTCTGTCTCAAAAAAAAAAAAACAAACCCAAAAAAGGGAGGGAGCTCGTGGGTGGCACATAGGTAGAGGGGCTGGAGTTGCACACAAGGGTGATTGGGCAAGACAGTGCTGGGGACAGGAGCAGCCACTGTTGACAGTACCTGGGCCACCACCTGGTGGGGAAGGTTAAGGGGAGGAGCAGTCAGGTTACTCTGATGCCAGAGGTCAGCACTTAGGAACCTGGCGACAGAGGAGAACCTGTGTATTCCACAGCTACTTCTCTGAGGAGACAGTTGGTGTGATGGGTGTCCCTCAGTGGCTGTCCTTTCTGCTATTGCTGCTGCTATTGCTTTGGGGACTGGGGCAGCCAGCATGGCCAGCAGCCATGGCCCTGGCCCTGCACTGGCTCCTGGGGGGCCCTGCGTGCTGTGTGTTGCTAAGCCTGGCCGTGCTAATGCAGCCCTGGCTCAGCCACTGGATGCCTCACTGGCTGAGCTTCGTGGCTGCATCCCTGCCACTGATTCTGCTTCCCACATGGCCACCTCTGGCGCTATGCTGGCTGCCTGCTGATGTGGCCTTCCTGACCAAGATCTTCCGCCTGGGCCTGGATGTCAGGGCACGTTTGAGCCGACAGCCGGTTGACAGCTTTGTGGACACCTTTGAGCGACAAGCGCAAGTGCAGCCTGCCCGGGTGTTCTTGGTGTGGACAGGGCCCGCAGCTCGCTCTGTCACTTTTGGCGAGCTGGACGCCTGGGCCTGCCAGGCGGCATGGGTCCTGAAGGCTGAACTGGGTGGTCCCATGGGCCTACATTTCGGCAAACCTGTTGCCCTCCTGGTGGCCTCCCAGATCATTCCTGCTCTCAGTTTGTGGCTGGGGTTGGCCAAGCTGGGCTGCCCAGTAGCCTGGATCAACCCACATGGCCGAGGAGCGCCCCTGGTACACTCAGTGCTGAGCTCTGGGGCCCAGTTGCTGGTAGTAGACCCAGGTGAGGGCCATTGGAGAATGGAACGGGGTAAGGGCAAGGGACCAGCTGGAGGCTGGGATCTTTGGAGGGGCTGGGCAAAGATGCCTTTGTTCTCTACCCACCTACCCTTGTGAACAGAGAGAGTCAAAACTTACCATAACTGCAAAGTAATTCTGAGGTCACCGGAATTTAATTTTTTCCACAGTATTCCAATACTAACAATGGAATTCTTTGTTGAAAGCAGAAGGTTTCCTTTTTTTTTCTTTTTCTTTTTTTTTATTTTTTTCTTATTTCTTTTTTTATTTTAATTTTTTTAATTTTTTAATTTTTTTGAAAGCAGAAGTTTTTCTCCTCTAGCTACTTCTCTTCCACCCCACCCCCTGCCAATCTGCAGGTCTTAGCTTTCCCTTCAAGACTCCCAAGGTGAACCTTGCCTCAGTCTTTCCTCTGACTCATCCCCACAGACCTCCAGGAGAGCCTGGAGGAGATCCTTCCAAAGCTGCAGGCTGAGAACATCCGCTGCTTCTACTTCAGTCATACCTCCCCTACACCGGGTGTGGGAGCGTTGGGGGCAGCCCTGGATGCTGCCCCTCCTGACCCAGTGCCTGCTGACCTGCGTACTGGGATCACCCGGCGAAGCCCTGCCCTGTTCATCTACACCTCTGGGACCACTGGTGAGGGTGCCCAGTAGTCCTAGCCCCAGCCTCTCAACTTTCTCTCTAACCTGATCCCAAACTTGACCTATGCCGCAATATTGACTTTGAAACCACCCTGTTCTCTGATCTTGACATTGGTTAGAACTCTGACACCAATGTGATTTCAGTGGTCAGTGCCAGAATCCTGCCTCTTCTGGTAAACAGCCACTGAAACCTTTATTGACCTTTGATCTTGACCTGTTATTCCACTCTGAATTCAAATTCTGAACCTAACCACAAATGTTCATACTTGACCACCCTCTGAGAGCCTCAACCTCCAGTGCAGCCCTGACTCTGCTAGACCCACCCCTCAGTGCTAGCCCTTCTCCCATGTTGTCCTTTCACCATCCCACCATTCCCATTCTTCATTCCCCCAGGCCTCCCAAAGCCAGCCATCATCTCCCATGAGCGGATACTGCAGATGAGTGGGATGCTGTCCTTGTGTGGGGCCACAGCTGATGATGTGGTCTACACCGTTCTGCCTCTGTACCACACAATGGGGCTTGTCCTTGGGGTCCTTGGCTGCTTAAAGCTTGGTAAGCCCTTCTCTGAGGAGCCTTCCAATGTATGGGACCATTAGAGTGAATGTCATGGAGGGGCTGTAAGGGAAATGACCTCATAAGTTATCTAGCATTCTTAGGTCTCACTTTATATATATGTGTGTGTGTATGTATATATACACACAAAAAAATGAGTTCTAGGGCCACATAGAGAGGCTTGGACACCCAGACAGTCCCTAATGGCTGTGCTTTGGTTAGAAGGTAACAAGAGCTGATATGAGTGATGATCACGCTCTTCCAGGGGAGCAGGGGTGATCAGGAGGTGATGATTTGTGACATGGACAGGAGAAGCTGTCCATGCTGAGGGAATGCCCCACAAGCATTCCATAAGGTACCTGGATACCCACCTCAGAAATTATAATGAGACCTCTTCACAGTCTGTTCTGTTTTCAAATTTCTTTTCTTTTCTTTTTTTTTATTGAGACAGAGTTTCAAGCTGTTGCCCTGAGTGCCATGGTGTCGTAGCTCACAGCAACATCCAACTCAGCCTCAAACAATCCTCTTGCCTCAGTTTTTCTATTTTTAGTAGAGACAGGGTCTCACTTGTGCTCAGGCTGGTCTAATGAGCTCCAGCAAACCACCCACCTCAGCCTCCCAGAGGGCTAGTATTGCAGGCATGAGTCACTGCGCCCAACCTGTTTTCAAATTTTATCATGCAAAGTTTGAAACAAAGAGATTTCTAAGTGTTTCTACATGAATCTTCACGTATCCAATACCCAAATTCAACTATTATCAGCATTTTATTGTATATATATATATATATATATATATATATATATTTTTTTTTTTTTTTTTTTTTTTTTTTTTTTTGAGACAGAGTCTCCAGCTGTAGCCCTGGGTAGAGTGCCATGGCATCATAACTCACAGCAACCTCCAACTCTTGGGCTCAAGCGATCCTCTTTTCTCAGTTTTTCTATTTTTAGTAGAGATGGAGTCTGGCTTTTGCTCAGGCTGGTCTCAAACTCGCGAGCTCAAGCAATCCACGAGCCTCAGCCTCCCAGAGTGCTAGGATTACAGGCGTGAGCCACCACACCTGGCTCCTGTACATGTTTTATTTATCATCCTCCCCCCCTCTTTTTTCTTTGAGACAGAGCCTCAAGCTGTTGCCCTGGGTAGAGTGCCGTGGCATCATAGCTCATAGCAACCTCAAACTCCTGGGCTCAAGCGAGTCTCCTGTCTCTGCCTCCCAAGTAGCTGAGACTACAAGCACCCGCCACAACGCCTGGCTATTTTTTGGTTGCAGCCATCATTGTTGTTTGGCGGGCCCAGGCTGGATTCAAACCCGCCAGCTTGGGTGTATGTGGCTGGCGCCTTAGCCACTTGAGCCACAGGCACCGAGCCACCCCCCTCTTTTTTTGTTGTTGTTGTTTAGCAGACCCCGTCTGGGTTGGAATCCGCCACCCTCAAGTGCATGGGGCTGGTGCTCTAACCATTGAGCTACAGGTGCCCTGCCATCCTCCCCCTTTTACTCTCATATTTAAAAAATTATCAGGTGGTGCCTGTGGCTCAAAGGGGTAGGGTGCCAGTCCCACATGCCGGAGGTGGCAGGTTCAAACCCAGCCCGGGCCAAAAACCACACACACACACACAAAATTATCATGGGAAATTTCAAACATACAAAAGTGCAAATAGTGTGATGATGCCTCACGTGTCCTCATTCAGCTTCAACAATTATTAACATGTTGCTGGTTTTATTTCACATGTATTCTCTTTTTTTCTGGATTGTTTTAGAGCAGATCCTAGACACTGTATCTTTTTTATTTATTTATTTATTTATTTATTTTTTTATTATAGATAAAAATATGCACCATAGATGTGGCCCAACCCATCACCCTCCCTCCACCCAAACCTCCCCCCTCCCTTCCCCTTCCTTGGTCCTTTCCTTATAGTCTTGTGGTATAGTTGGGTTATAGCCTTCATGTGAAAG
>CAUYPK010144418.1:0-26689 GCA_963574355.1 Loris lydekkerianus
GGTCTAGGTTGAGTTCTTTGAGATTTCTCCATACTTCCTTCCAAAAAGGTTGTATTAGTTTGCAGAAAGTTTTCTACTTTTTCATCTGCTCAGAGACCAGTCTTTTGTTTTCTCAAACTCTGTGTTTTCACCTTGGTTAGAGGCCCCAAGACCTGTGGCCGGGTACCAGCTGGGAGAGACACCAAAGCAAACAACACTGCTACCCATGTTTTAAAAAATTGGAACCTGTAGAAAAATAATTCATTTAATAATAAAATTCACCTATAATCCACACTTTAGGTTTACTGCTGTTAACCCTTTGGTGCATTTCTCTTTTTTCTAGAGAGCCGTGTCTTACATGGCTGTTATTAGGCTAGATACACAATTTTATATCTAACATTTTTAAAATGTAAAATTTTGTGATATATACATATATTTCCATATGTGATTAAAATCCTTTGTAAATATCTTTGATGGATGCCTAACATGCCTTTGTGTGGTTGGGTCATAATTTGCTTAACATTTCCATATTATTGAGTAATTAGACTATTTCTAGTATCCTGCTATAAATATCTTTATGTGTTAATATTTGTCTCTACTTTGGATTATTTTCTTGGAATCCTAAAAGTAAAATTTATAGGGTAGGAACACTTTTGGAAGTCATGTTATGTAATGCCAAGTTGCTTTCTGAAAACTTGGGTTCCAATTTATACTCTACTAAGTGAGAGAATAGTTTCTAGTAAATAAGTTATTTAACTTATTGAATGAAAGGAACGATAACTGCTTGTTTTATCAAACCTCTCCCGCCACTGTTATTATCATGACCAATCTAAACTAAAAGAAAATAACATCAATATCAATAGCAACAAATATCTTGCTAATTGGTACACCAAGAATTCCATTTAGCTGTTATAATTTGCATTCCCTTGAAGCCTGGTATAGTTGCTTATTATTATTATTATTTTTTTATCTTTATTAGCCTTTGGATTTTCCTCTTCTGTGAATTATCAGTTATATTTCTGGGTCTGGAAATTTATACAAAGAATTGTTTCCATGCTGACACATGGGATTGTCTAGAGGTAGGTTGACATTTGTAAGGGGACCTTGTACTTGGAAGACTGGCTCAGGCTCCCGGTAGAATCTTGTATTAGCTATGAATAAAGAAAATCTCTAAAAAGGGCTCAACTGCAAATGGATATCCCAGAGAGAGCTCCAAAATCAATAGGAATCTCCAATCAATAACAAGTTCTTGGGAAATAGTGTTTATTTTTTGCCAGAGATTTTCCAACTGACCGATTGGTGTTTTGCATTGACTTACTAACTCTTTCCAGCTACCTGAGAGGTAGATACTGTTAGTATCAGCCCTATATTTCAGGTGAGACAATAAAGAGTAGAGTGTCTAAACAATGTACCCCAAATTGCATGGGGTGTGTGTGGCTGTACAACTGGACTTTGAACCCAGCAATCTGCACATACAGAATCTAATTTCTTTTAGAAAGAAAGCTACTTTCCTTACAATGCACGTTAGAAATATCACCTACGCAAGGAGGGTGGCCCTCTTGTAAGACCTCTTCCCATGTTTTTTCTTCATACTTTGTACTAGATTAATTACCTGTGTAGCACTTTCTTGAATGTCATCGCTGTTAGAATGAATTTAAGCTCCTGAGAGCAGGAAAGTTTTTAATCTTGCTTGCATTCTGTTCCCAATGCCTATCCTGTGCCTTGGGGACAGCATTTGCACACTAAATTAACTTGCTGGAGGAGTGAAGGAATAGTCTCAAGATTATGTCATCTTTTCACTGGGTGTTCATCTGGGGGCCAGGTCCATAACTGTGCTTGGTTAGATAATGGGATACGAGTGAGTGGAGGTGATGTGAGCAGCCACGGGGATGGACCGAGGCAGAGAGAGAGTGTATAGAATTTCTCAGGGCGTGAAGGTCCCAGGTGGTCCTCCCACAGTCTGTCTACACTCCTCTCTTTCACCAGGGCACATTCTTGATGTTATCTTGCTGAATTGGAGAGCATGAACCGGCTTTTCTATCATCTGGATGAGATGGCCACCAATAACTTGATTTAATCATGAAACTTTAATGTATCTTAAGAAGCATCTGGTCTACCCTGGGTGAGGAAGCAGGTGCAAGGTGATTAAAGAACTTGATCAAGGTTACGGCTAATTTATGACAGGATGAGCTTCCTGCCATCTGACTCCCTAGCTAATGATCTTTTCACTGTAACACATGAATTTAATCATTTGAGTTAAGAAATTTTGAGCCAACCTTTTGTACTTTATTCTAGTTCAAGCTCAAGCAACTTGCACATTCAAAGTAGGAGGACATAGCACCAAGAGGCGTACGTGAGGGGCCAATTCCTCTGCCCCAGGACAGAGTCTTCCCTGGGGATAAGATGATTCTGCATGTAATCTCCAGGGCTGCTATGGACCCCCACTGTGCAATAGAGATATAATACATATACATAATTTCAATTTTTTCTTCAAATAGATATTTTATGGTACCCACAGGCAAGAAAATCTCAGAGCTACAGTTATGCACACAAATACAGATCTTGCTAAATATTTAATATTATTAAGCTTGCATAACTCAAGCATGGTTTTGAGGTCAGCAACCTCAGTTCTTATCTTCCTATCCATGTGGCTGACGGCCTAATATTGCTGGACATGCAATGCCACTATTTCTGCTCTTAATTCCTGCAGCTTCCTTTCACTCCATGAATATAATTCTTTTACTCTGATGCTCTTTTCTAGATTAAAGTCTAACTTGGTATCTATTTAGACTTTGATCAATTAAGCCATTACATGTTTTTTTTAAACTGATGTTGTTCAAGTTTCATTTTCTCATTTTCTGCTCTTGAAAATAATCATATCCTTTTTCACATCAACCATCTGAGACATTATTTGCTGAAAAGTGGTCTCCTGCTGCATTGTGGTGACCATGTCCCTGTAGATGATACTTACTTTGGCCTCCATTATCTTTACCAATGCAGTTACAATGATGTCTGCTTGTTGAGTAGTAAACCCATTCTATTCAAGTAAAAACACTCAGGTGTAGTGTCAAAGTAGAGCTTCCCACTCCCAGAAAAGGTGAAATCTCATGTTTTTGCTCCTGCTGCAGGTACCCACTAGACAAGCTCAGCTCTCTGTAGCAGGGAGTGAGGGCTACAGCAAGGCCGTGGCCAAGGTAAAGGGCAGCAGCAGCACTGGCTATCCCCAGCCTAGTTAATTTTCATGTTATATATATGTATGTGCATATATATATATATATATATATATATATATATATATTTAATCACAATTCCAAAGTTCAAAAAATTATTTAACAACATCAAATTCATTCAGGGCTAGAATCTGTGAGTTTTCTTCAGATGCATTTATCTACAACTGTCCACTTTTTATTTCACATTTAGCATAAAGATACAGTTTTCCCTGAGTCTTTGGGTCCTCATTTCTGAAGGCTCCAGGGTCATGTAAAACTTTGTTAAATAAATTTATTATGCTTTTGTCTTGTTTATCTGTCTTTTGTTATAAGGGCGTCAGCAATGAACCTTGTGGTAAGCGAGGAAAAGATTAAAAAGTATTACTTTTACCCTCCTCTACCCTCAGTTTTAAAGAGGAAATTTACTCTTTAACAGGGCTTTACAAAAGCAGGTGTATGTAAGCGTTATTACAGGCTGCCCTCGTTGGTGTTTCAAATGCAGTAAACGTGGGGCTGAACTGTTTTTCTTATTGATTGCTGCCATCCGGTGGCCAATTGAGGAATAGCCGAAACCTTCAGAATGAACAGTTTAGCAAAATGAACCAAGTATCTTCATTATATTTGCCTCTAGCATATGATCAAACTTGGTGGTTCTTGACAAAGCTAGGATTTATTATAAACTAACACCTTAAGTCATCTTTCTTCAGGTTACAACAATTACAGTAATAACCAATATTTAGTCAAACTGTGCCAGAGACCAGGACCTCTTTTTTAAGTGCTATACCTGAATCATCTTGTTTAATTTTTATGAGGCTTTTATGAAGTGGATATTATTATTATTATTTTACATTAGAGATGGAGTTTTGCTGTTTCCCAGGCTGAAGTGCAGTGGCACAATCATAGCTCATTTGTAGTCTTAAACTCCTGGGCTCAAGCAAGCCTCCTGATTTAGCCTCCCGAATAGCTGGGACTATAGGCATATGCCATCATCCCCAGCTAATTTTTTAATATTATTATTTTTTTGTAGAGAAGGGATCTTTTTGTGTTTCCTAGGCTCATCTTAAATTCCAGGTCTCAAGTGATCTTCCTGCCTTGGCCTCGCAAAGTGTTGGGATTATAGGCATGGGCCTGTATGTCATATTCAAGACTGGATACTATAATTATTATTTTCTTTTTATTCCATTGAAGCATTGAAAGATTGAATACCTTGCCCAGACCACAATGCTGATAAGTGATACAGCCAGAATTGTAACTCTAAGAAACCTGACCCCTGTGTCCATACTCTTAATTGCTGTTCTATCAGGGACACTTTGGCTAAACTGGCCAACCAGGGGTAATAAACTGGAAGTGGGAGATTTGGCTGTGAATTTTTGCTTTACTGCTACTAGTTAACAATAATTCCTTGTTCCAAGAAAGACATATCAGGAGGCATCTGACCTTGGTCATATCCCCCTTCTCTGCATCTCATTTTTTCCCCTATGAAATCCTGGGATTAACGTAGCCTGTTTGGAAAGAAGTATGGAGAATCCTCAAAGAACTAAAAGTAGATCTTACATTTGACCCTGTAATCACATTACTCTACTCAGAAGAAAAAAACATCATTTTACCATAAGGACATATGCATTAGAATGTTTATCACAGTTTAATTTATAATCGCCAAGATGTGAAATCAACCCATGTGCCCATCAATACATGAATGGATAAACTGTGGTATATGTATACCAGGGAATAGTACTCAGCCATAAGGAAAATGGAAACTTTATGTCTTTATATTAACCTGGCTAGAGTTTGAGAACATTCTACCTAGTAAATATCTCAAGAATGGAAAAGCAAGTGTCCAGTGTACTTAATACTAATATGAAACCAGTCAATGAACAACTATACACTTACACAAGAGAAAAACACAAACTCAAATTGGGGAGGAGGAGGGAAAAAACAGAGGGGAGGAGGGATGAAATTGGTGTGTTCTCACCTAATAGGCACAATGTAAGGGTATATGGCACACCTCTTGGGTGAGGGTACAACTACAACTTGGACTCTACCTAACAAATGCAAACAATGTAACCTAATTGTTGGTACCCTCTTATTAATCTAAAATGAAAAAAAATCACGCAGCTGTACAGGATTGGTTTTTGAGCGTGGAAGGATATACTAGAGATGGTAAGGAAGGCAGCGTTGGGGTTTGGTAAACCTCCCTCTTACTATTAATAGTACCATCTCCTTCACTACTTTTGTGCAACAGTCTTTTAATTAAGGTTTTGGTTCTATAAACAATGTGATTAATGGCTAAAAGAAAAGTTTGAAACAACTGGGCCAGATTCTTTTGGTGGTTCTCAGAAACAGTTAGTGGGGAGAATAGGCTCAGCCAACCACAGATGGGATGTCACTGGGACCGTGTTCCTGATCCTCAGGAGAGAAGTGGTAGAAACTCCATTCCTAGTTAAGAGAAATTTTGAAAACCGGGCAGCCTTATATTTTGAACTACAGCTGTTTTTATGAAATATTTAGAATATGCCTTTATAATATGCCAAAAATTGGCAAAGACCCTTGTTTGTAGAAAGTACCTAAGAGGAAGGCTCTTGTTTTATATTTGAAGTAGGATTCAGATTTAATGGCAAAACTTTTGCGTTAAGACTGTTTAAAGCTTTTATTTTTCAGAAAGTGGTTAATTCAATAGAAGTAATAAAGAGAGCAAACCATGTGGTGCTAATCTTAATGTTTGCAGCCATTTTTTTTTGTCAACCAAACGCATTAATTATTATAGGTATATTTGTATATCATTTTATTATTATGCTGGCCTCTTGACTGCTTATTGGGCAGGTAGTCTTTGAATGTTTTGGTTCGAGGTGGCAGGTTTTAGCTCACATGAAGAAATTGGTACCCTTCCCATCACAGAGCATAGTGCATGGTGGGTGCCCTGTAACTGTTGAAGGGTATTATTATCCTGAGTGAAGAACCCTTCTGTATTGGAAAACATTCAATTTCATTCTTTGATTTTTGAGCCCATGGAATATTAATTTGCTTATAAATTTAAATGTGCTTTCTTTCTTTCTTTCTTTTTTATGAGACAGGGTTTCTTTCTGTAACCTGGACTAGAGTGCAATGGGATCATCATAGCTCAAACTCTTGGGCTCAAGCAATCCTCTTGCTTCAGCCTCTTACCTCAGTAGCTGGGACTACAGGTGCACCCCACAATTCCCGGCTAATTTTTCTATTTTTTGTAGATATGGGGGTCTCACTCTTGCTGAAGCTGATCTCAAACTCCTGGCCTCAAGCAATCCTTCCACCCAAAGCATTAGGATTATAGGCCTGAGCTCTGTGCCCCAGAAATTTTTAAAAAAGTATTTTTTTGTTTACTGGTTTCCGCCATTTTATAAAATGAGTCTAGGAAAATTATGGTGTTTCAAAATGTTATTTATAGAATGTCTGTCAGAGACAGTAAGAACCTTGGTTTTCCCGCTGACTCTGTGTCAGATTTCCAAAAATCAATTTCCTGAAAACCAATTCATCAATTGATCGATGTGCTGTGCTTGTTTCTTTTTAACTACTCGGCTTTGGTGACCTACTTTCATTTGAGTTTCACAACTACGTCTTTGTCTTAAGGGGTGTTAAACTTGTTCTTGCTACAGAGCCTACTCTGCGATGCATACTGAGGGGTGGAGGGGCGCGCTGGGGATGGCGTGCAGTGGGCTTGTTCCCAGACCAAGGACCACTCGTGACACAACTGCTTACTTAAGAGTACAGTCGAAATTCCTCACCACCTAGGGGCAGGGAACCTGCAGCCTTTTGATATCAAGATTGTTCTTTTTTAAGCGCCAAAGGAGTCACGAAAAGCTTCACTTTCTCTGCTACCCCCCTTTTGTTAAAGGGATCTGTTCTGTGAAGTTTGGATTCAGAGCAGGGGCCACACTTGGGGATCTAGGGGTCCTTGAGCTGACAGGTTCCCCACCCCCATTAACCTCTTTTCCAGCAATGGTGTTCAAGTTACCACCAACTCCCCCTCCGCCCGTTCCATCAATAACATTGCAATAAGTATCCTCCTACGTGCTCTTTTACAGCCCTGGGTGAGAAAGTCTTTAAGCTTCGTACACAGGAGTGGAAGTTCTGAGTTGTAAGGTCTTCTCATATTTACTCCCTGGTGATGTGCCAGAGATCTCTTTAGAGTACACGGGGGTTCCTGTACCCCTCTCTAAATGTTCTGGGACTGTATCACATGGCAAGTTGTACCTCACTGTTGTTTTCATCAACATTTCTCTAATTACAAGTAGCTTTGGACATCTCTTTTTAAAGCCTGTTAGCGTTCTGGATTTCCTCTTTTTGTTGCTAATGGCAGGATTTACTTGTATATTCCAAATATTAGATTGTTTCCACTTGCAATACCTGTCTCATGCATTGAAAAGGCCTTCTCTGAACTTGTGGTTTATTTGTTAATATTTCCAAAATTTTGATGTCATCAAATTTATCCGTAGTTTGGCCTCACGTGTAGAGATTTTTAAGAAGTGCTTCCCTACACCTACGTATTAACAGCGTTCTGTGTTTTATTTTATCCACTTTCTGATAGACAGTTACTACTAGAGCTCCACTTTTCACATTTCATTCTTTCCTGGGAGTCTACCTGTGTATGTGATGTTATGTGGAAATCTGGTTTTATTTCTTTCCATAAAATGAGCCATTTTTTTCCTACATTGGCTTCTAAATACTTCACCTGTTCCTCATTGACTACTTTTAAAAATGTATAAAGTTTTCCTGTATATGTGGATATGTCTGTAAGCCCTCTAATTATCCTTCTGTTTTGCACCTGTACTAAACTAAACCAACTTACTTCTATGCTTTTCTGGTAGGTCTTAATATCTGGTAGGGTGAGATAACCTATTTTGTTTTAAGGTTGACTTAACCAGCTGTTAACATTTATTCTTTTGTTAATTTTTGACTAAATGTAATTGGTTCCTACAAAAAAGGAACACAAATATGATTCCATTTGAGATTACATTAAATGTATAGGTTAATGGGGGAGAATTGACTTATCATATAGAACATCAGCCATCCTGGGCAAGGTCAAAGCATATATGTGCACTTAATTCAGATCACTCTGTCCCTTACTGAGTTTAAACGTTTTCTTTAAAGGAAACATATCAGTTAAAATACTGGATAGTTTTATTACAACTTCAAACGGTATCTTATTTTTAAAACATTTTTCATTTGGTTATGGCCAATGTTAAAAAAATGCCGTTGCTTTTTTTTAAAGCTTAATCTTATATCCTTTCATTCTGCTGTATGTTTTTTTTTTTTCCCTTTTCTAATATAGTTACTGCGTTGATTCTGTGGCATTTATTTGGGGAATAATTGTACCATCTACACATAATAATAGTTTTATATCTTCCAGTGTTTAAACCTCACCTCTCCTTTTCCCTCCTGACATCATGTTATCTGGGACCTTCAATTCCAGATTTGACATTGTGGTGCGTGTGTGTGTGTGCGTGTGTGCATGTGTGTGTGTGCACGTGTGTGTGTTCATGTGTGTGTGTGTGTCTGTGTGTGTGTGTTTCTTCACTTTGTTCCCGTTCTTAAATCAGATGTGCCAAAGTTTCTCTATGAAGTATTGTTTGCTGTTGTCTTTTTGGTATATAACTTTCACCAAGTTAAAATATAACTTAGTATGTTAACAGTTATTTCACAAGTTTTAAATAGTGTCGTTGAGGAAATTTACCAGATGCCTTTTCTGCACCTATTGAAATAATCAGATGATTTTGCTCTCTTCCTCCGTGAATAGGGTAGATGACATTAATAGATTTAAAAAATGTTCAACTATCTTCCTCATTTCTGGGAAGGAAAGTCTACTTGGTCATGATACAGTATTGTCTTATTACTCCTTGATGTGGTTAGTCCTTTTACCCAGGACTAGCACGTCCGCATTCACAAATGAAAATGAGGGTAGAATTTTTTTATTTGTATAGTTTGTAAATGTTTTTTAGAATCTAATTTATACTATTTTAATAAAATGGAGTGGGTAGGATTTTCTCTTTTCCTATTTTCTAGAAAATCTAGAAGTGAGAATTAACTCTGGCAACATTCATCCATAGAGACTTCTGAGCTTTCTGATGGTTGGGATTATAATTTACGTTTATTTCATACTTTCTTGTTTTATTATTATATATTTTCTTATAAATATATTATAAAAATATTATAAAATATATTTATAAGAAGAATATACTCCTTGAAGGTTTTTAAGCTCATTTGGCATGCTACCTACTAGTGACCTGACCTGTTTCTTTCCTGGTCATCCACCAAAGTACATGTTCTTTTTGTACATTTGGCACCATATTTTTTTCAAAGAAAACAATTCTATAGGTATCCCTTTGTGATAAACTTTTGAAATACATAATTTTGCAGAAGACAACACATGTTCTGGTAGTACTGATGTGTCAGTAGTGAGGTGGAAGATGAGATTTACCTCCTGGAATCCAGTGAAGGAATTGACCCCAAGAAATGGGAGGTTCTATCTCTGATGGCGCTCTGACTCTCTGAAGAAATGTCGTTCAGCATGGCGCTAGCAACCAAATGCAGATGATTCATTAAACAACAGCACACAGATTGGAATGCCACGTTCTTTAATTTGTTGAACTTTGCTACATTTCTTCCTTGCCTTGGCTGTCAGGAAGCTCCTGGCTGGGTTTAATGCTTGACTGTAGTGACCATCTTTTCCTAAGCTCTGGGTTCTTTCCCTCATGTGCATATTTCAAACCATACCCTCTAACTCTTTCTCCAAGTGCTCTAGAATCTTTGAGAATACCCAAACCTCAAGCACTTGATTATAGAGTATTTGATGTTTGCAGGATCATCATTTTGAACGTGGAGATAAAGGCAGCCACCTGCCAGGTGGTTGGGAGGAGTAAATGAGACCAGGGGTGCAGTGAGGACACCTGAAGCTGAGGGTGGATGCTGGGCAGCCACCGGGGCTCGCTCACTTCCTAAATGACTCACTTTCACACAACAACCTCAGAGGGAGCACAAATCTCTGTTTCAGCAAAATGATGAACTATTACATCACGGGCTTTTAGAATCACTTACGAAGAGTCAAAACTGTAATACTCTGGGGGAAGCAAGAGAAGCATAAATGATAAGCAGACACACGCCCAGGCTTAGACCGTGACCTAGTCCACGTGCAGAATCAAGGCAGGGCTTCCCAGGAACCCCACGAAATGGAGGCAAATGAGGTAACACACAAATACCTGAAACTTGCAATGCACTTACATTTGCTAGGTGTTTTCTCTCTCCGTTGGGGATTTCCCCCCCCAGCAAACTTTTGCCACTTGATAATTCTACAAATCAATTTCCCTTGTGACTGATTTGCAATCCTTCTTCTTCATTAACAAATATTTTATAGATTAAATAAAATAGTTGACGTTGGTGGAGTTTGGGAATGGGAATTGGAGAAGGAGTTACATCCTCCTGCTTAGAAATTACCCCCGGTGTCACTGTTTATTTGGAAGCTATCCAGTTCAGGAATATAGTATTTGATTTCAGTATCAACAAACTTCCCCATTCCTTTCCCTCCATACTCTCTGCCCCCCTCCCATGCCCTCATGCCCAGCGCAGCTCGCCCCGTGCGCGTGTGTGTGGGTGATGAATAAAACACACGGATGAGCTTTCATGGAGAGTGACTGGAAGTACCATTTGCCACTTGGAAAGGGCAAGAGCTGAGTGAGTGTCTGTAATACAATAAGCGTATTTTTTAAAGGTTCCCTTTCTCTTCTCTTCTCTGGACTTTAGTTCTTTACCCTTTGTAAGTATGGGTGTGTGTGCGTCCACTGCCACAGGCAGGGGAGACAGATTTTCTTTGTTGTAAAGTGTAAATGCTTTATTCTGGCACGTGCCCCTTGCCATGTGGAACATTCCGGTTTGGATGAGTCAAGTGTAACAGCGGGTCCCTCTGGCTAACACGTTTCACTGAGTGCCCTTGGTTTGGGCGGTTGGAGCCCAGGCAGAGCTGGTCAGCAGGTGGCTGTTTCTTTGGGATGGCATTTTTCTGGTTCTCCAAGGTGTCCACAGTTGCTGTTTCTGGAAGAGGATGTGGAAAGAGAGGGCAGTGGGAAGAGGAGGCACAGGCCGTGAGGGCTGTCACAACATATGCTCAACAGCTGAGTCAGGCAGGGCCAGGCAGTTACAAGGACATTGCTATGGGCTTCCACTGGATGGAATTTCTTTGACCAGTAGAAAGAAACAAAGCCTCAAAAAGGAAAGGCGTATGCACATTACCTTGCAGCAGTTCTCAACCTGTGGGTTGCGACCCCTTTGTAACAATGAAAACACATCCTGCATATCAGATATTTACATTACGATTCATCACAGTAGCAAAATTACAGTTATGAAGTAGCAACAAAAATAATTTTATGGTTGGGGTCACCACAACGGTATTGAAGAGTCATGGCATTAAGAAGGTTGAGAACCACTGCCTCAGCGGATACCACTGGTCAGAATTTGGCTGGTCTCCATGGTCTGTCAAGCATCGTGGAGACCCCTTCCTTCAGGGACCTCCTGGGTACCTGAGCTTTTGTGTGTGCTGACTGGGGAGGAGGATATTTCAGAGGCCACTGTGATGCTGCTATTGATATATTTCAATAAAAGAGGAGTGAACATTTAGCTGTTTTTATTTTTAAAAAGTTCAGGTAATCTGCCCTCATCACCTTTCTTGCATCCTCCTTCCCCACTGACCTCAGAGAGGCAGGGGGATGTCTGGGATTGGAGGAAGCTTGGGACTGGGGTGGGATCTGGAAGGGATTAAGGCTCAGAGAGAGGAGAATGTGGCTACTTGTGTTATTAAAATACTTGGCAAGAAGGAAAAATTGAAAAGTTAATGGTTTTGTTACCAGAATTTCTTCCTGCAGTAGGTCCTTGGTTTCAGAGTTGAAGAATAAGCTTACAGACCAGAGATCAATGGTAAGATAGGAATTTATTAAATAGAACAGATTAGAGAAGGGAGGACAGGCACCAGAGCTTTGGGGGGGGGGGGGGCGTCCCACATGGGAAATACACATTGAGTCTTTTGTCTAGGAGCTTTTATACCATTTTTTGGGAGTTACACTTGGCAAGGACTTGGTAGACTTCAATGCTGATTGGCAAGTGAATGAGGGTATCTAACAAATAAATCAACTCAGTTCTTCCTGCTCTGGGAAAAAGCGACAGGGAGCATTCAGAGAGTGCAGTTTGGAGGGGAAATATCTGTTTAGGCCTGAAAAACTGGAGTCAGTCGTTCATCCTGAGTGGGAGAGACCCTGAATCAGTTCATTATTCAAAAGTCATGAAATGAATAAATGTCCAAATCTCTGGGGTCAAACCAACTACGTTCAATTGAGCACAATAAAATTTTGAGCACCCAGGGTAATATGAGAAAAGGAAGAAGTGCGGAAATTTTAAACAGCAACATTTGAGACCTGTTTTTTCCTCATATAGGTCATCTGTGCCCCGCCCCCGAATTAAGAACAAATAGATACTATTCTACCTTTGGCTAACTGCAAAAGAAATACCCTTGATTATGGTTAATTTTGTGTGTCAACTTGTCTAGGCCACAGAGTGCACAGATATTTGGTTAAACCTTATTCTTTCCGGGTGCTTTTGTGAGGGATGAGATTATATTTAAATTGGAAGACTGAGTAAGAGGATTGGCTCCCAGGAGGCAGGGGGCCTCATCCAATCAGCTGAAGGCCTGAATAGACCAAAAAGTTGAGTATCCCCTGAGTGAGAGAGAATTCCTCCTGCCCGACTGGCTTTGGACTGGAAGGATACCACTGGATTCCTGACTTTTCAGCTTCCTATAGATCTTGGGCCTTGTCAGATTCCACAATTGCTGACCCAATTTCTTACAATACATTTCTTTCTCTTTCTCTCTCAGTCTCTCTCTCTCTCTTTTGCTCTCTCACTCTCCCTCCATAGATTTTTTATATATTTATATGTATTGATTCTGTTACTGTGGAGAAACCTGACTAGCATATAACTCCTTAGGCATGGTCCCCGGGGGAATAAGGGAAGCCGTGGAATGACAGGCACTTTGGGTGTGGGTACATGTGCTTCTGTATTTTCTAAGTGCAGTTTTGTAACTGTACTTTTAATTTATAATGTTTTTTTTTTTTATTAAGAGGAAAGAATTCCTTATATTTTAGTTGAAAACTCTGAGTACATGAGACCTACTTATCAGCCTTCTGTGAAGAAAGATCTGAAATTTTCTTTTGAGGTGGATTAAAATGCAGCTATTATTGGTTTCCTCAGAGGAAAACTGAAGAGGTAGTGGGTTTACAGAGCAGCAGGGGGATTTATGTGGGGCCTAAGGGAGAGTGTTTGGAAGGATGGTCAGAGCAGGGTCCATGCTAGGTCTTGGGTGAAGTAGAGTCTGCAGTGACCCCACCTGCCATTCTCCCAGCTCTCCCTGACTCCACCGTATAGGGGTGGGGGTAGTGTTAGAACTTAGCGCTATCTTTGAACAAGCCGTTGGGCTTTTATCTTCAGGAATGGCAAGATCTGATTCACAGTGGATCACCAAACTGCATTTCCAATACATGACCTGTTTTCTTTAATTGATTATTTTTATTGTTTCAAATGTGGATATTATTTGGGGTTGGGAATTGGGGTTGGGGTAGGTGTCTACCATTTTTCATTATAAGAGTTAAAAATTTGGCTCAGTGCCTATAACTCAGCAGCTAGGGCACTGGCCACATACACCAGGGCTGGCGGGTTTGAACCTGGCCCAGGCCTGCCAAACAACAATGGCAACTACAACAAAAAATAGCTAGGCCTGGTGGAAAGTGCCTGTAGTCTCAGTTACTTGGGGGGCAGAGGCAAAAGAATCACTTATCGCTTAAACCCAAGAGTTTGAGGTTGCTATGAGCTGTGATGCCATAGCACTTTACGGAGAAGGACATAGTGAGACTCTGTCTCAAAAAAAAAAAAAAAAAAAAAAAAAGAGCTAAAAATTTAAATCTACATAGGTAGCTTTGAGAAAGAATAAAAGCATGTATAAATAAAAAACCTCTGCTGCTTACTTTTGGTTACAAGTACAACATGCCCATGGGGAGAAATTTAGGAAGTTCAGGGAAGCCTTTCTCTCAAAATGTTCTGTCTAGAAATATTTACTGTTTTCCTTTGTCCTACATTCTTTATTTTGCATTTGTTAGGTACAGTCCCTGTTGTAGTTGTGTCCCACCTCCAGGAGGTGTGCTGTGTACCCTTACGTTGTGTCCATTAGGTGGGAGCACACTAGTCCCCCTCCCCCTCCCTCTCTGCTCTTTCTTCTTTCCCCTCCCCCATCTTGACTAAATTGAGATTTTCTCTGGTGTGGGTGTGTATTAGATGGTCTCCTGGCTTCACATAAGTGTTACGTACGTTGGATACTTGCTTTTCTGTTCTTGTGATACTTTACTAAGAAGAGTGCATTTCAATTCTATCCAGATTAATACAAAAGATGTAAAGTCTCCATTTTGGGGGCTAAATAGTATTCCATAGTATATCTACATCTCCACAGTTTATTAATCCATTCCTGGGTTGATGAGCATTTAGGTTGTTTCCATGTCTTGGTGATTGTAAATTGAGCTGCGATACACAACCTAGTACAAATGTCCTTATGATAAAATGATTTTTTTCTTCCAGGTAGATAACTAGTAATGGGATTGAGGGATCAAATGGAAAGTCTATTTTGAATTCTTTGAGGAGTCTCCATACTTTTTTCCAAAGAGACTGTATTAGTTTGCAGTCCCACCAACAGTGTAAAAGTGTTCCCCTCTTTCCATTTCTGTGCCAGCATCTGCAGCTTTGGGACTTTGTGATGTGGGCTAAACTCAGTGGGCTTAGGTGATACTCAGGGTGGTTTTGATTTGATTTCTCTACTGATCAGGAATGATGAGCATTTTTCATATGTTTTGTTCTATGTTCTTCCATGTTTTTCTCAACATATAAACACATGTTTTTTAAACAGAAATTGATCATGTTAGTTTGCTTTTGTGACTTACCAATGTGTCTTTAGAAAAAACTCCTGAGCATCAAAGAATATGTATTTGATACTATATGAATCAGGATTCTTTCTTGTGTTTCCAGGAGACAGAGTTTCAATGTTAAATGCCTTTGGGAAAAAGGGATGTAGGATGTAGGGAGAGGGACTTAGGAACAACTGAGTCTGGGACTTAAATACCTCCTGGACTCTGTATCTCTTCTCTGTAGCTTCCCAAGGAAATCCATCCCTAATTTATAGACCAACTACAAGCCTAAACTCCTGTGAAAGGGCTTACGGTTGGCTTACGTTACACCATTGTTTCTCAACCTTTCTAAATCTCACAGCATACTCGAAGCTATAGTTAAACTTCTGAGGTACACTTAAATTATAATTGATTTTAAAAAATTGAGCAAAAAAAAAATTGAACTGCTTTAAACAATAATTTAATTAGTGATCTTTAAAAATTTTCATGGCATACCTAAGATCCTCCCCATAGGACACCAGTGTGCTGTGGCACAATGGTTGAAAATCATTGGATGAGACAGTGATGTGAGTTGTGGAAGGTTCTCCTAGGTTCAGAGGAAACTAGTGAATGGAGGGAGAAAGGTCATTTTAAGAAGAAATAGCCAATGAAGGGGGACTGAGCTGTTGACAGAGGAAGGGAGGATTCTAGAGTAGGTAGTAGCATCTTCGATGGGTACATATTGATAAATTGTGCTCTGAAGAGTGTATGCCAATGTTCACTCCCAGCAACATGTGAGCTGCCTTTTGGCCATGGTTTTGCGAACCCTGAAAATTATCATCAGAAAGCAAATCTTTGATGCACTGTATCTAATGGAATCTTCCCGCGTGTCTGAGTTCCTGCTGGGTAGGTGGCCCCAACACTGTTTCCCATCAGCTCCTCCCGGGGAAGGGTGTCTGCAGCGTCAGTATGGCGTCATCTTCTCCCTCAGGACACTCACCGGATGTGAGGGTGGGATTCATTTTGAAGGTGACCCAGAGTTGTCATGTCTGACCCATGTGACGTCACGGGCTACCTTTTCCTGGCACAGGAATGATGACTCTATAGAAACACACAAGAAGGAACACAGCGGTAGCAAAACCACATGCCCCACTGAGTGATCTAACCTAGATTTCTGCCCTGAAAAGGGGCTGAGAAAAGATGAGCAACAGCAGCCCGTGGGCAGCATGCCCAAATCTTTGATTCCATTTGAATTCTCACCGAAAGGCAGAGTTTGGTCTTGTGGGACATTTGGACAATTGGGATCATTCAGACTTTTCCCAGAAATCGTACATTTTCTTAAAGGTTCTGCCTGTCTTTTTAGTTGTGAGTTGGAGCCGGAATAAATTTACTCCCCTCCTAGTTTTACAAAAATCAAACAAAAACCTGAAGTCGTATTCTCAAGGGGCCAAATAAGAGGTGCCAGTGTGATATCTTGACTTTGGATGCAGGTTGTGGCTAGAATTCCTTCCCTCTGGTGACCCTCAAAGACATGTTGGCCAAGGCTACGGGAAAGGGGGTGGATTGGGATGGGAATGTTCACCCTGTGTTCTCTAACACTTGCCAGAAGTCCCATGACCTGCCAAAGATAAAGTTGCTTCTAAAACCACCCAGTAGCAGGGGCTGGGGAGGGGGGATGGCTAGATGTCCTCCAACTCTGGCTGTGCATAAGTTGGCTTCTTTCTAACAGAGAGCAGACAATATGTAGTCTTAGCCTTATATGGTCCTGTACAGTTTTACTGGGCATTTTAGCCATGGAACTCCAAATTTGAAAGCTATCCTTTCTTTACTCTCTCTCTCTCTTCATTTTTTAACAGTCTCACTCTGTCACCCTGGGTAGAGTGCCATGGCATCATAGCTCTCACAGCAACCTCAAACTCTTGGGCTCAAGCAATCCTCTTAATGCCACAACACCCAGTTATTTTTAAAGATGGGGTCTCACTCTAGCTCATGCTAGTCTCGAACTCTTGAGCTCAAGCTATCCAACTGCCTCGGCCTCCCAGCGTGCTGGGATTATAGGTGTGAGCCACTGCTCTTGTTCTCGCATTGTCTATGCTGACAAGGCTCTTCTAATATTTACCCACATAACCTCTACCCTTCCAGATGGAAAAGACTTTTTCTGTTAAGTATAGCTAGTATTTGAGTATGTCATATTTGTTTTTGTATGGTTTAACCCTTCTGCTCTTCCATATGTCTTGCAGGTGACAGCTCCATGACTGTGCTTCAAGGTCACCTTGCTTCTCTCAGAAGTATACCCTAGTCCTCAGGGAAGATCCATCACACTGCAGAACTGGGGAGCAGAGAGAAGCTCACCACCACCCTTGTTACTAGTGGTTTCAACCAATGTCCTGTATTCAAAGCGATAAGCAGTTGAAACAGTTGAATCAGAAGTTACATGATTGCATAGTTTGCATCTAGAATAAACAAAGAAGGTGATAATTAAATAAGTTTTTATTGAACACCAATTTTACTTCAGTAACATTTCAGGTACACTGTTAAAGACTCATGAGAACTTATTATGTATCCAATACTAGTTTCAGACTTTTACATGTATTTTTATTTAATTTTCATAAAACCTTACAAGGCAGATACTATTATCAATATTCCCACTGTACAGATGAGGAAACCCAGGCCCAGAGAGGTCAAGCAACCTGCTCAATGTAGCCCAGCTGGTGAGAGGGGAGTTGGGATTGAAGCCTGGCTCCAGCACCTACATCTAAACTCCACTCTGTGCTGCCCTTTGGAATACACCGTCGAGGGCCTTCCCATACGCAGGAGGACAGTGTGGTTACAGACTAGGTCTCAACAGCACACTCCCAAATGAAGGATTTCCAGACAGGATACTTCTTTAGGATGATACTAATGCTTCACATGTGAAGCATTTTTTAAAAGTAAAACTTAATTACATATTTATAACACAGTCATATATAACCAGGATGAATGCATGCTATGTGCTAGAATTAATAGCTGAAACACAAAAATACCCTGTAATAAGGTTTTATTTAATTTTTGAGTTCTTCTATTCTTTAAAAATGTGGTCTTCCCCTTTGTGATACAAGTACCTGTGTACACAACAATGTCCTTCCCCATGCTGCTGATATTTACAGCAGCCAAACAACAACAGCTACCACTTCTTGAGGGTTTATATTTGGGTTTTTACAAATATTGTCTTTTTTAAGCCTTATAGCTACTTTGAGGTAGAGATCATTGGCCCCATTTCACAGATGAGGAAACTGAGCTCTGTGCAGCAGTAACTGAGGCTCAGAGAAGGGACAGCACAGATAATACCTGAGAGGGCCAGATTCAAACCTGGGTCTCCCTGACTCCAAAGCATGTGCTGGTGAGCACCATGGTCTCCTGGGTGGTCACTGTGGTGGGGTCTAGGCAATTGTGTCAGAGCACAGCATGAGAACACCATGTTCTCCTGGGTGGTCACCGTGGTGAAGTCTAGGCAATTGTGCTATCATGCTTGTGTGAGAGCACAGCATGAGAACACATGTCCTTGCAGAATTCAACAAGCAAATGTTTATTCAGCACTAGCTAAGTTCCAGACATCCTCCTAGGTACCTCAGAAAAGATGTAATCTCGAAAGGGACATTGGAGAGACGGGTCAGATCATTGCTCTGATTTGCATTTTCATTGAATTCTGCCATATTTACAAATGCAATTTCTTTGCTTAGACTGTTAGCCCCTGATGAGCAGGAGTTCTACCATCTATGTCTCACACTCTCCCCCGTCTGGCTCAGGGCCGGCACGAACTCTATCCTCAATATCTTTCCTGACTCTGTGTGTCAAGAGCATATGAATACATGTAGCTGTGGGTGCAGAGGCACAGAGCTCTTGTGTTGAGCATGAAAATCTCACTCCTTTTGAACCCAGGAGTCCTTTTTGCTTTTTTCTTAGTAGCTTGAGAGTATGGTGGAAATAAAAAACAGAATTATTTTCTCAAGGAAAGTTTTAGTTGTTAATTTCAGCCACAGGTGAATCTCTTCTGTTCTCCAAGGACTTGGGCATTGCCAGCCCTGCTGTAGCTGGTTGAAGGGGACCAAACCTCTCAGGAAGACGGACTTGGTTCCGTTTGACCAGCCAGAGCAGGGGGCATCTCCAGCCTCTGGTGTGAGGATACCTTGGTAGTTTCCAAGCTTGTCCAAACCTGTAATGCAGAAAGAGCCAGTGTTAGCATGCACCAAACTCAGGGGCTCGCCTAGCTCAGAATGGCCTCTCGCATGATGTGTGAAAATCACACATCATTTGTATTTCGTATTGCATGACTTCGATTTTTTTTTTTATTCAAAAAGAAACATCATGAAGAACCTAGGTGATACAGAATTATATAATATGGAAAATGACGGCATCCCATAATTCTTCTTCTTCCCATCTTCCAGAACAAATGTAACATTTTGGTTTATATTCTTTGCCTGCCTTTCACTTTAATTTTTAAAAATATTATTTTTATAAATAAAATTTTATAAATATTCTATTTTTATAAAAAATATTATTTTTATAAATAAAATTTTATAAATATATTTTATAAAAAATATTATTTTTTATAAAATAAAATTTTATAAATAGTGTATATTTATAAAAAATATTTTTTATAAAATAAAATTTTATAAATATTCTATATTTATAAAAGAATATATGTACTACATATGTAAGTAGTGACACATAATGATAAAATCAATAGTCATGAACACTGTCTACCTTAAAAAATCCACTTTTTTATTGTTCTGTACTGTGAAGGCTTCCTGAGTGCTTCCCCAATTTATCACTTTGTTTCCCCCCTAGAAGCAACTATAATACCAAGTTCCTTTCATTTTCTTATAATTTAAATGTTTTTCTTTATAGTTTTTTATCATTTATGCTTATATTACTAAACAACATATTTATATATATACAGTGGCGTCATATCACAGTTATTTTTCTGTGACTTGAGTTTTCATTTAAAGTGATACTTACAAGATTCATCTATATTGCTGTGGTAACTGTAGTTCATTAATTTTCATTGTTTTATGGTTTTCTACTAGGTGAATATACTACAGTTTATTTATTCTCCCAGCCATAGACATTGAGGTTGTTTGACAAATGGGTAGAATTGACTAAACAGTTTCTTCAGGGAGGTGGGGAAATACTTAATTCTTGGAGATTTTAAAGAAGAAGCTTGGATTTTAGTGTGTAAGAACTTATAGGTTGACCTTGCAAGAGAAAGGTGACATTTACTAGCTTAAAACTTCTGGGAGTAAAGCCCAGAAATGGCTGTTATAACTTGCCCTTCGGGTGATTCTGATGCAGCTAATGTTTGAGAATCACAGGACTGGCAGGAGTACCCACTGGCGAGGGGGAGAGAACCCCAGAAAGGTGGCCTGGCTGTCTCTGTAGATAGTGGAGCAGGTGGGGGAAGAGGTAGGCAGAGAGGACGGCTTGACTGGTGCTAGAAAACTGTCTTCCCCTCGGGGCGAGGCACGGCCTGGCCTTTTATTTTCCCTTCCTGATGAAGAAAAGATAATCAGATGGCAAGTGTGTGGCTTGACGTCACATTTACCTGAGTTCAAATCCCACTGATGCTTTCCTTACTCTTGATGTTAGAAGTTGCATAACATCTTGAATCCTCATTCCTACGTCTGTGCAGCAGGAGAGCATACCTACCTCGCCTGCTTGTTGCAAAGCTTAACAACGATGAAGAAAAGGTGCACTGAGGCCTGGGTGGGCACAGTGGTTGCTCAGGGGTATGAGAAAGCCCCAGAGATGATTCCGACTGCTTTTGAGGCCAAGAGCTTCACTCTCAACTCCAGCCTGACCTTTGCATGTTTCTTATCCTTTGCTGCAAGTAATTCTCATTTCATCCCTGAAGTTATCGAAACTACTCATCAGTAGTAGTAGGCCGAGCTAGTTTAGCCCAGTAGAGTTCTGTCAGATGGACTCCAGCTGTGTGGAATAAATGAGATATTCCAGATATCAACTTGTTCAACAAGGCACGTGGAAATGGCAACTGGGTAAGAGGACACGGTGGTGGTGAGACAGCAGGGTGCCCAACAGGATGGCTTGGTTCTAGAATGGTCTGTGCAGGGGATGGTGTGGCTTCTTTCTTGTTCTGAGTCCCCTCCTGTGGTGTGTGTCCTGGCCCTGCATCAGGCATCTTCCTCCTCCTCTTCCTCTTTCTCCTTCTCCCAGTGACATGCTGTCTTGGGGCTGCTGCCTGCCAGCTCTCCCTCTTGCTAACCTCCTGCTAACCCACTGCTCCTTCTGGGGAGCTATGGGGGCAGCAGGCAGCCTGGCAGGCTGTAATCAGGACCGAAAGAGCATGCATGTCCAGCTCAGAGTCAGAATGACAAGCCTCTTTCAGTACAATTTCTTTAACTCTGGATGTTTTCTTTCGTCATCTCTGTCTTCTTATTTGCCCACATCCTGCCCCACCCCCAGCAAAACAGCCACTCATGCTACCTACCCTTAATTTCTGGCAGCTAACATGGAATCAATCTCTGGGACAGGAAAGAAAAACTATTGTTAGAGCAAGTAGGATTTAGAAAAGGGAAGGGTCTGCCATTGGAAGAAGTGTAACCTTGAGGCATCTTGTCTGTTTTACAGACATGAAGATCAAGGTTTGTAGAAGAAAGGAAAAGAATTGTAGGGGTGAGGGTTAAACTGTCCCACACAAGCCACACAAAGCAAGTCTGTAATGGGTTAAAATGGCTTTTGCTCACACAAATGGAAAAAGGGAACTGGACTCGCCTCTGAGGCATACTCAGAGAAAATATAATACGCTGATGTCAGAGATGTTATTTATTTAAAACACCACTATGAAAAGCAGGGTTTCTCAGCCTCAGGATAGTGGCATTTTGGTGTGAGTGGTTCTTTGCTGGGTGGGTGTGGGGGTGTTCTGAAAGATGTGTAGCCGTATCCCTGGTCTCTTCCCGCTAGGTGCCAGGAACTTGCCAGCTCTGACAACAGGAATGTCTCTGGGCAATGCCAAATACCCCCTGTTGGGTAACATTGCTTCCAGTCAAAGAAATACTCACCTAAAGCTATACATTTCTGCATTCAGTCCTGTAGCTACCCCATTTCTAGTAATTCCCCCGTATTCTTCTAAGTGTCTCCCTGCCCTAAAAGAATACATTTTAGGCAAATGCCGGGTTTCTGGAAGAGGTAGGTGGACAGGTCTCTGTCCCAGTGAGCTCTGGGTGCTGTGATCCCTGAGGGGAGGAGGCCTCTCATCTCTAGTCATCCTTTTCCCAACCAAAAAGGGATATTGGGTACCTAATTTTAAAACTACAGTAATATGTGATAGTAATATGTAATGGTGATCCAAGAAAAATAACATTTAGAATTGTAGGAATAATTCTTGGGGTTATAGCTATATGGCCATGCCCTTCTGGGGCTTAACTGTAAAGCTTATCCCCCACAATTCTATGAAAGACTCTCATCTAATCATACTTAATATTATTCTGTAATGGCGTGGTTTGCCTAAGAAGTTCCTGTCTGTATCGCCTATTTTTATATGCATAGGCCCTCTGCCTGCTTTTTTGAGTTTAACAATACTTATTAAACATTTCTGAGTAAGTACCACAACTGCTAGCTGACCCTTTGACTTAATTCAGTGCTTATGTAACACTATTTGATAGGATTTTTCAGCACCCAAATTCGACAAACTTAAAAGATACTCTGTTAATACCAACTACAAAAATTGATTCATTCACTAAATGATGGTCTATATATACAGGCATATCTATAGACATACTGTGTGTGCCACCCAATGTGCTGACATGGCCACATTCCCTTCTCACTGCCCCCCTCCCCGCCTTCCCTTTTCCCTGCACCCCTCCTTCTCTCCCACGTCCTCATCTTGCTGATTCTCCTGTGCATCTCAGCTCACATCCATCAGACCCTGTGCTGCTTCCTTTTGTGGTTTTGCCTAAGAACTCAGGGTATAAGTTTGATGTGACTCCAGCCCTCATCTGTCACTCACACTCGCTCTAAAGAACAAGGAGGCAGAGCTGTGGGCTGGGGGCAGCCGTCCTGGAGGGGGGGCCCTGCCTCTTCCTCCCTTGTTCTGGAACTACAGGAGGTGATGGCGCCAGCCTTGCCGACTGCAGTCTACCCCCCTCCCCCATCCCCACCCCCGTTCTGCTTGCTTATTTTGGGGCAGGTGCAATCTATTAGTCTGGCTCCTTCTTGGATGGGTCCAAGTTCTGTAGAGTCAGAGCTGGGAACACGGGGCTCCTCTCAGGAGTGAGAGGAGAAAGGCACTTGTCCGGGAGAGAAACAGATCACTTTTTACGCTAACATCTTTTTCTCAAACAACCTCGTCCAGAAGCACCACAGGGTTGCTGTGTGTGGTGGAAAGGATGGCAGAGCTGAGTCAGGGGCCATGTAGCCTGAAGTGTCACTTACAATGGCTGTGGTTCCTGAGTCTCACCCATGGCACCTGCCTCTATCTACAGTGAAACGCATTAGAAACACACAAACAGCCACCAGCACGCAATGCAGACAGCTCTAAAGCAACAGAGATTCAGTTTGGTTAGTAGAAACATCTCAGTTCAGGCGCAGTGAGCAGAGGAAGGAGCCAGGAGGGTGAGGGCTGATTCTGTAACATCTTCATGGGATAAGCCTCTCCCCAGCGAGCAGCATGAGGAGCGCGGTCGGCTGGCGGCAAGGGGACTCAGTGGGCCTGAAACCCTGGGCTGAGTGAGGACACCTCGAGAGGGAGAGAAGGAGGGGTGAAGAAGAGCTTAGGTGGGATTTGGAGGCTGTTGCATCCTTGGTGAGCACAAAGGTCTGATGAGGAAGGAGGTCACTGAGCCTGTGCTCTGGATGAGACTGTGGAGCTGGCGAAGAGGCACTTACCGAAACCACACACTTCCTTACATTCCATAGCAAAGTAATCCATATGGGGATATAAAGAAGCATGTGGCCTTGGGAAGCAGTGGCGTCCAGAAGCAGCCCAGCACCCCAGGTGGGGGCCCCTCATAGCTTTCCTCCTTGCCTAGGTAGGAAATGCGTAGAGGGTAAGACCACCAGGACTTTATGTCATCCTAGATTCCACCCAAACCATCCAGGAATAAAGCTGCTGTGAGGAATGCTGGTGCCTCAGGGCACCTAATCCCTCCCCCTGATGTTTTTTCAGAGGCTCTACTTACTGGCTTAGTCTGGCGCAGGTACACTCTATCCGAATCTTTATTGTTACTATTAACTGATTCACTGGGGCTGCTTTGTGCATTTTGATATGATTCTTTTTTAATGTTTGGAATCTAGTGAAGAGGAAATTAAAAAGAAGAGCGAATCCAAAAGAGAGAAGTTCTGCAGGTGCACAGAGAGCCACTCGCACCTAGAAACACACCCAGCCGCTGTCCTTCCTAGTGTCTGTCTGTCTTCGGTGCTTATGGACCGGCTGCAGCTGCCGGTGGCTCAGCATTCCAAGCACAATGCTTCATTGTGGGGAGGATGCTTTTGTTCAGCTTCTGCTCCTCCTAGCCCATCACCTGCCCCACAGTCTGTGAGGCCTGAGCCCTGGAAGAGTGAGGGACCCTGGCAGCTGTGGAGCCACTCCGGGTCTGGACAGCCACCCCAGCAGGACGGAGGTGGGGCTTTGAGCTTTGTGGCATCTGATTCTTTTCCAGAAAATGAGAATAAATGTGCCAGAAGAACTGTAACCACCCCCCTACCCAAAGGACTTGAAACTCACAGCACTGACAGGGGTGGTTAATGAAATCTACTAACAGTAATAAATATAAGAAGACACTTTTTTTTAAGATAGAGTCTCACTCTGTTACCCAGGCTAGAATGCCATAGTGTTAGCCTAGCTCACAGTAACCTCAAACTCCTGGGTTCAAGCAATCTTCCTGCCTCAGCCTCCTGAGTAGCTGTGACTACAGGCACCTGCCAAAATGCCTGGCTAGTTTTTCTATTTTTAGTAGACATAGGGTCTTGCTCTTGCTCAGGCTGGTCTTAAATTCCTGAGCTTAGGGGATCCCCTTGGCTTGGCCTCCCAGAGTGCCAAGAAGAAACTTTTTAAAAGCATGTTTTCTATGATAGGGTCATTGTTTTTGTTTTATTTTATTTTTTTGAGACAGAGTCTCACTATGTTGCCCTCAGTAGAGTGCTGTGGCATCACAGCTTACAGCAACCTCAAGCTTTTGGGCTTAAGCAATTCTCTTGCCTTAGCCTTCCAAGTTGTTGGCACTATAGGCACCTGCCACAATGCCCAGCTATTTTTTTGTTGCAGTTGTCATTGTTGTTTAGCAGACCTGGGCTGAGTTTGAATCTGCCTGCTTCACTGTATGTGGCCAGGGTCCCAACAACTGAGCTATGGGCACAGAGCCTATGATAGGGTCATTGTCAGTGTTTTACCTAAGTGCCTTTACTCCTACCTACTTACTTTATGAAATTTGTTTGCTTTTTTTAGAGACAGGATCTTCCTCTGTTGCCCAGGCTGGAGTATAGTGGCATCATCACAACTCACTATAGCCTCAAACTCCTTGGCATAAGTGATCCTTATGCCTCAGCCTCCTGAGTAGCTGGGACTACAGGCATGTATCACCATACTCAGCTAATTTTTTATTTTTTTGTAGAGATAGGGTCATGCTATGTTGCCCAGGTTGGTCTCAAACTCCTGGTCTCAAGCTATTCTCCCACCTTTGCCTCCCAAAGCATTGAGATTATAGGCATGAGCCACTGTGCCTGGCAAATTCAGCTATTTTATCTGTTTTATAGATGAGGAAGATGAGGGTAATAGAAGTGAATAATTTACATATATATATATGTATAAACTTAAATTATTTTTTTTTGAGACATAGTCTCACTTTGTCATCCTCATTAAGTGTTGTGGTGTCGTAGCTCACAGCAACCTCAAACTCTTGGGCTCAAGGATTCTCTCACCTCAGCCTCCCAAGTAGTTGGGATTATAGGCACCTGCCACAACGTCTGGCTATTTTTAGAGACAGGGTCTTGGTCTGGCTCAGGCTGGTCTGGAACCTATGAGCTCAGGCAATGCACTTGCCTCAGCCTCCCAAGTGCTGGGATTACAGGCTTCAGCCACCGCACCCTGTGGAAATTCTTTTAAAAAAAAAAATCATAGGATTGGTGGGGGCAGTCTTGGGCCTACTTACACAGAGAGGCTTGGAAGGTAAGAGGTGTTGAGAAGAAAGGAAGGAAGGAAAGAAAACACTATGGGCTTTGCACTTTGTATATTTATCCCTCTGCAGCTTTGCACTTGGGGTGCTGGTGGTGGTGGCTTAGAAACCATACTTTTCCTTAGGAAAATTAGGAATTGTCCTTGGGATCTCAGTCAAAATCATGTATTAGCTCTTCTAATCCAATCCAATGGTTATCCCAGCTTGTGCTCTGAAAACACGATTCTTGCCCATTGTCAAGAAAAAGCTTCATATAAGTGAAATGTGGAGATGCTCTTCTTGCTCCAAGTTTGGGAGTGATGGTCAATCAATGACCGAGGCAGCATCAGGGCTGATGGGGGGGGGGGGGGGGGAGAGGACCGCTGGGCAAAGGAAACCATGGTTGCGCCTCTGAGGA
>CAUYPK010144419.1:0-20018 GCA_963574355.1 Loris lydekkerianus
ATATTTATGTGTACAACAATATTAACACATAATTGTATCCAGATCTTCTTCAATCTCCTTTCCTTCCACCCCTATCAGCACCTCCTCTGCTACTAGCCCCTAAACACAAGCCTCATTAGGAGTCTGGTATACATTCTTCCATATTTTGCTCCATGCTTATAAAATTTTAAACAAATATACATATATACACAAATATACATGTAGGTTTTAATAACACTGCTCATGACAAGAAGATAGAAATATTCATTTTTATTTTTCTAACTCAACAAGTCTTATCAAATTTTCTTCAAGTAACTGCAAATCCAAACACTCTTTTTCATGGCTATGTAATAGTCCACAGTGTGGTTATATATGCCTCGATTTATTCAACCAATCCCCTAGTAATGGTTTTGTGGTGGTTAGTTTTTTGCCTTTGAAGAGTGAGTAATAAACAAGATATTCCCAGAAGTGAGAATGAGTATTTTAAGAATGTTTATGACAGAAAATTTTGCACTTAACACAAAAATAGAGTATTATAGAGACATTCTGTCTCAGCTCCAATAAGCATCAATCTTTGACCAAATTACATCTCCATTCACCCATTCCTGTATCATTCTGAAGACCTCATTCATATCCTATCATTTCATCCATAAATATTTCAGGTCATATCTTTAAAATGAATAAAGGATCTTATTTTGTTTGCCAGACTAGTTTATGAAAAGATGATTAATAATTTTATTTACCACCCTTTTAAACTCTTCCCACTTTAAGTTGTTGGTTTATTGTTCCATTATTTCCTCTCTAAAAGTGTAAGAAATATACATACCAGGATAAATACCACCTTGGTTAGGTACAAGATTTTTAAGTTCTTGTCTCGTAGCAGTCTGTTCTTTCACTATTACAAATTAGAAATACAATGTCTATCTGGCAGTATTTCTTTGTAGGTAACCTATTCCTATTTCTATGGATATTCAGTGCTGAGGAATTTAATCAATATATGCCTTTGTATGGGGTTTGTATGTCTGTTTTTAACCAATCCACCTGCAGCTCAGGGAGTTTCACATAGATTCAGGGTTTTGTCAGCTCAGAAAAGTTTTCTTCTATTCTTTATATAATTGTTGCTTATTCTCTATTTCTTTCTCTCCCTTTAAAATTCCTATAGAAATCTATTATTCACGTGTTAGCTCTACTAGGTCTCCTGGATCTATTCCCTAAATTGTTTGTATTTTCTTTCATGACTCTCTTTGTATTTTTTGCTCTATGTTGTAAAGATTTTCCAGGCTAATAACTAAAGTCTCCAGTCTAACCATTTAAGTCTCAAAGTGACTATTCATTCCTCACTTCATCTACGGGTGCCTCAGCTGCTTATTCGCAGCCACAGGGGTGAAAGCACTTTGCTGTCCACCACTTGCAGGGCAGCTGCCATTTGGGCTACTTCTGCATTCGGTTCCAATGAGCTAACAACCCTCCAAAGTTACCAGAATGTGAGAGAATGATCAGTTTGAACAAACTGAATGTTAATGCAGCTGTATAAAACTATTAGAGGAAATACAACTTCAATAACTAAAAAAATGGGCAGTTAAGAAAATTTAAGTACAGCTCAGAAAGACTTTCTGGAGATTAAAAAACTTGATTATCTTATATAATTTTTTTTAATGACCAAATAAATTCTATAGTTCAAAACGCAAAAAAATCCTTAAACTCTGATGTCTAACTCTCTTAATCTATATTAATCATATTGTTCAGCTATCCAGCAACTGGCATTTTATCTAGTAACTAATTTATTAAATGGCTCAAGGAAAATTCCTTGCAGTAATTAAGATTGCTCTACAGAGAAATGCCATCGGAGAGCACAGACTTCAGATGATCAGGGTCGACTTCTATATATGCCAAAAGGTTTAACTTTCTCAAGTGTTCATTCATGAACAATATTTCTAAAATACACTATATACAAAATAATTATTAGATTCTCAACTAAATGCTAGCTAACATTCAAAATGTAAAAGAAGAGAATAAATACGTTCAGGAGTCAAAGGAAAAAGGGACGGCGTGACATACTGTCTGTGTTGTTCTGCACCCACTGGTTGATGTGAGCGGCCGCGGCTGTATTTTGGCTGAAGTCCACATGGTACACTTCTGCGTTAAAGAATTTTTTCATCATTTTCAAAAACTCATCATTGACATGAAATCCATTCTGCACAAAGAGGGAATTGGCCATTTTCATCACGTACTGGCTCTTTTCGGCAGTTACCATGTTAGAAAAATCCTCGAAGAAAGGAAATTCTTCACCTACAAGACGACAAAGGACCACTTTATTAGTGGGATAAACTAAGCAAAAGATCAAGGGAAGAGTCTTTACAGAACAGGCCGGTTCACAGTGCCAGGGCTCAAGGGAAAAGAGCCCGGCTTATTCCCACATTGACAGGACGTTCCAATCAGTGTACTATTTTTAGATAGTCTGATTAACTTTTTGCAGCTTAATATTACTAACTGATATTATTTTTATTTCATTGTTATCTTTCTGGAATCTGCAGGTGGAGATTTAAGTTGTTTTCTTTCAAGGTACTCATATCACTCTCATTAAATCAGTTCTATTTTATAATTATTAGAATAAATGATCTAGTTTAAAATCCAAAATGTTTCTTTCAATTTTACTCAGTAGACTTTTATAAAATCTTATAACTAGAAAATTAGAACATAGTATTTCTTAACCTTTTAATGAGTTAATTCACGTGGATATTAAAAGTATCAAAATAGAAAAAGTATATATCACACCAAAGTGGGTACAAATACCTTTTGGCTAGAAATTTCTTTCAATAAATAAAATTTTTATAAGATAATATTTCAGAAAATGTCTTGCATATTATTTAGAAAAGGATGAGACAGCTGATTTTAAGCAAACATTTGTATATTAGAGAACCATGTTGCCTTTCTTTGTAACACTCATCATAGTTGTAATTTTTCATTTATTTGTATGATAATTGATTACATTTTCATTTTAAAAATAAATGAAATAAATTTTCATTTATTTGTATAATAGTTGATTAACATATGCCTTTCCCTCTACACTGGAAGTTTGCTTTTGTATATCACAGTGAAATTTATTTTTAATAATAATTTTAGAAAGATATAATTTCCTCAGATTGACTCAACCAGAAATGGAGCCAGAACTAACACCTTTACTCCATTTCCTAACCCTTCTCCTTGCTATACAATCTCAGTGAGATAATTTACAGCTGCCTCTAGCATCAGAAAACAACATAACTGAGTTAAAAGTCAAAGTCAAAAGTCCTGAGAAGTCGCGTCTCCCACACTTACCATTTCTCAAGCTGTCATAACCCATTGAATGGTGGATCTCATTCTGGGTAGACCCCTGGGCCCCAAGTTCCATCATTCCCATTGCAAGAGCAATATTCAGTGGAGAGAAGAGAATGTTTTCATCCTCCCCTGTGGCTCTGAGACGGCTGTACATATTCACTGACAACTCAGCAAATCTTTCGCCCGGGACAGTGTTGCCTAAAGCCGTACTTTGTAGAACCAGCAAAGAGAAGAGTCCAAGGACTGCCATGGTGGAAAAACTGGAAGCCTGAGAAATAATAATTTACATGTTAATTTTCTCAAAGAAATGAGGCAACACGTAGAAGTATAAAGAACGATTTCTTGGCGAAGTTGTAAAGCAAACCAAAGATTTGAACGCGTACACCCTCTGACAAAAGTCTCCTTACAGAATGTGGTAGGAGGTTCTACTTTTAAAAACTAATAATGAAATAAACAACTAATGCAGCTAAATTCCTAGAATTTTCCCAGAAATAACAGCCAGTGCCCCACCTGCATGAGGTTGAGAGTACATAAAGTGACATACACAGCAAGTAATTAAAATTTGTGTTTGGTGATGCTAATTTATCAATTTTTCATAGCCTTGCCTCATATATTTTTGATTGAGATTTTGTTCAAACTTGTTCTAACTTTCACTAAACAATGTATGTCCAGGACAAACACAGTTTTGCGCACGAACTTTATGCCCACCCTATATAATAAAAACCAAAAGGTATTTATAAGGTTTAAGATGAAGTAGCAGAGTCAGACATTCGAAATGGCACCTGACTCATTTACTACAATTTATAAAATTAATGCACCTTGCCTCTGGGTTACTAACTGGTGAGCAGAGATCAGACACACACCTGCCACAAGCCCCAGGGGGCTCACCCCCCCTCCAGAGCCCACAGGAAGTGGTGACCAGCCAGCAACTTGCCTGGGTAGTCTGGTCTTAGGAGCCTTTGCTCCCTCTGGGTGACAAGCTTTGGGCAGAAGGAGCCTTCTGCCAAAGTTGGGCACGAAGCTGAATTCTTGCTATCTTAAAAAGGGCAGGAACCCTGCGGTCTCAAGGCCCTCCAGATCCCCAAGCACAGCTTCTCAACCAAACTGAAACTTCGCAGAACAAATCTCCTTATTAAGATGATTTGTTCTGTAACATTTGGAGGCAGTTGAAAGGCCACACTTGGGGATCCAGGTGGCCACAGGTGGCCCCACGGCTGCGGGTTCCCCAGCCCACTAAGTATTTCCACTTTCAGACTCAGCTGGTTCTTACACCAAATCACAGGGCATGGAGGCCACCTTTTCTTTGGGGAGGACGAAGTAGTATCTGTGCCCAGATTCCCTGAGTGGCGTCCCTGCTTCTCCGCGCACCTGTGCCCCAGAAGCCCAGCCTCCCGTAAAGCAGCGCAGGGGGGGACCTCTCTTTCCTGGGTGTGCATTGCTGGGTAGGAGGCACCTGCGAAAAATACCTTGGCAATGGGGACTGGGGAAGGGATTTAACGTCCTTGGCTCTGGTTAGTGAGACGCACGAGAGAACGCACATCAGGGGCTGACAGTGTCATTCCTGTGCCAAAGGCGCCACGGAGTCCCTTCGGGAGAAGTCAGACGGGGCTCCTCCATCGACTCCAGGACGCCCGGTGGGCGCTCCCCCACTAAGCCTGAGAGATCACTGCTGAGATGCGGCTGCTCCTCATACTGACTGTGACTTCTAAGGTGCTTGAGCATCTGAGGCCTGAACGAGACCCATCCCGGGTGAGCTGGCGCAGCCCCGCGTCCGGACAGTGGAGTGGCCCGGCTGGAGACACGGTGTCACTGCCGGACACCTGCCACTTTGTTCCTGCAAGCAGCTGGAAAGCTGAACTGCTATTCAAACAGGTAAGTAGTTGTTTGAACTACTTCAACAACTTCAAGGACAGCGCCCCTGCCAGTCCATCAACTTCAGCCACCATGGAGAGGCTGCTCGGGCGCATCCTCAGTCCAGCTGGGGCTCCAGGGAACTCCGAGAAGAGACAGAAGCTTCACTCGCGTGTTTGTGTGATGCTGGTATAAACCTGCGTAAGTACTGTTAGAGTGTGTTCCTCTGCTTTTACAAAATAATAAATGTAAACTGTAAAACAGCCTCAAGCAGGGCATTCAGGAGGGGTTTCAGGAGGCCTTGGTGTCCTGGGAGAGGACAGCTCCGCACGGTCCTTTCAGGGGGACCAGTGGAAGACGGTGGCCTCGGTGCTGACCCGTCAGTGCTGACCTGCACAGGCCCAGGCTACTGTGTGTGTGTGTCTTAGTTTGTAAGAAAAAAAGTTTAAAAAAAAAAAAAGAAAATTTAAAAAATAGAAAAAAGCAGATAGAATAAGGCTATTAAGAAAATATTTTTGTACAGATGTACCATGTGTGTTTTAAGCTAAGCGTGACTACAAAACAGGCCAGAGGTTTAAATCTTAAGTTTATAAAGTAAAAAGCATTGTAGCAAGCTAAGGTGAATTTATTACTGAACAATGAAAAATATTTTTCACATATTTAATGCAGCCTAAGAGTACGGTGTGTATAAACTCCACAGTGGTGTAAGGTCACGTCTGAGGCCTTCACTCTAACTCCTCACTCACTCACCCAGAGGGAGTCCAGTCCTGTGAGCTCCGTTCGTGGTACGTGCCCTGGGCAGGGCATGTTCACCTCTTTTACTTTATCTTTACTGCACTTTTTCCATGTTTAGATACATTTAGATTCACAAATACTTGCCGCTGTATTACAGTTGCCCGGTGTTCAGTAGACAGCATGGTACACAGAGGTGGAGCCCAGGAAGCAGCAGCCCAGATGAGTGGTATCTGAGTTCATGTAAATACTCTTTGTACACACACTGGGCTGAAACCGCCTCATCACTCCTTTCTCCAGATGTATCCCAATTGCTAAGCAACCCAGGGACTGTGTAAGACCAAAAAATTAAATTCTCCGGATCATGGTTATACCTGCGAGTCCAACTATTTGGAAACAGATACATTTGACATGGGCATCAAATTTTAGGCTAATAGAACATTTTACTTATATAATAAACTAACCTATTGGCTATAAGCATTCCAGAAAGTAAGGTCAAATCTATTATGTTAACAGGCAGCGTTATTACAAATGAATATATAGTAGAATAATATTAGTAGCTAAGAACTTATAAGGACTGTCTTACTTAAGCTTGGCAATCACCCTATGAGTAAATACTCTGTCTCTATTTTAGGAATTGAAATATGGGCTCATAGAGGTTAGGAGCCTGCTCAAGGTTGTGCAGAAGTGCTAAATTCAGGATGGGAACCCAAATCGTCCTTACAAGCACTGTACCCACTGAGCTAAACTGCCTTTCGCTCTCTGAACAAGTGGGAAGATGTAGGACTTGGGAATGAGGATTGGAGTTAAGTCTCAGGTCCGAGATGCTGTTTGACCTTCAGCAAGTCATGTGCATTCTCTCAACCTTAGCTTCCTCATCTGTCAGATGAAAACTCTAATTTCTGCTCTACAAAATTATTTAAAGAAACAAATGAGAGTGTGTGAAGCACTCACTTAGAGGACATCATTATGAGAAAATATGTCTCCTAGGTATGTAGAGTTCCTAAGTTAGACAAGAGGCAATAGAAACACAATGGCCACATCCTGGTCCCCATCGGGCCATCTCGTGCAGCACGTCAGCCATTCATCCTGCCCAGCCTAATAAGATCCATGAAAACATCAGGGAACTCAGAGGCAGGCTCTGCACTCAAGGAGCTTACCTCACTGTGCCAGAGTAAGACCTACTGCAGCTCTCAAAAAACCAGACGAGAATCAGAAGAGGAAATCACCCCTTTATAAATATGCATACACCTGAGTAACAGAATTCTATGCACTGGCTGAAATATTCACTGATCTCAGGTTAGGAACGCCTGGTCTCCCACAAAGGGTCCAGAAGAGAAAGAAGAGATGTCCGAGGGACCTGCAGTTCTGTTCCCTTTACAGGGGAACACAGAGATGTCAGCAGTCCTGACGCGTCTTTGGGATGTGAGGACACGGGAAGAGAACAATCCGTCTGTGCGGGAGGCTCCTCCACAGCCGCCAGTGGCAGGGAATTGGGGGCCGTGTGGCCGTGAGCGGTGGGAGCAGGGCACGTCGGGGAACTCTCAGACTGGAAGATCTCTGCCCTGGACACACATCTGTCTCCCTTCCCTCCTCCTGAAGGCATGATTTCCAGTTTTCCAGCGACTTACCTGTGTTGGTCTGTTTCGCCCTTTCTGACCTGGTACCAGGCTCCTCTCCCCTCCCCTGCCTCTCACCACTCCTAAGTGTTTGGGGATTATTGTTGCCACTGGTGTGTTTCTGGCATGATGGTGTGAGTTCCTTGAGTACAAGAACCTGCCTTTATATATCTTGATATCTTCATGGAACTTCTGTCATGGGGATTTCCTTCCTCTGTTTTTTTTTTTTTTTTTTTAATTTTTATTTTTGACACTATTTCAGATTTTTTTTTCCAAAGGCAGAGTTTTGCTCTGTTACTCAGGCTATAGGGCTGGGTTGTGCTCGTGGCTCATTGCAGCCTTGAACTCCTGAGTATCAACCTCCCGAGTAGCTTGTACCAATGCCCAGCTAATGTTTCTTATGTATTTTAGAGATGGGGTCTTACTGTGTTGTCCAGGCTGGTCCCAGACTCCTGGCCTCAAGGAATCCTCCTGCCTTGGCCTCCCCACGTGCCAGGATCACAGGTGTGAGCCGAGCCGGCCTCCCTGTCTCATGCTCTGAGTCCCTTGCTCTCTGTACAGCTCGTTCTGCCCTCTCTTCTCTATGGCACACTTCTCACACCACTGCTGCACTCTCAAGACAAAATTACTTCAAATCTTGTCCTTATTAAGATTACTACCCAACAAGTAAAACCCCAGCTCCAGTTGTATTTCTGCCCTAATTTCTGACATGATAGTTCTTGGGTATTTGCTCTTTTATTCTTGCCAGGACTTTGAGTTCAAGGTGGCTCAATCAAACACAGTCTTTTTTCTTAAAATGTCAAAGTCTTTGACTCCCCTCACCTGTAACTTGCCTCCATAGAACCTGCAACTCCAGCCAGAAAGCCTTTTGCACCACATGCCCCAGAATCCCCCCCCCCCCACTGAGGGATTATATAGTTCTCTTTCTTTTTATTTTATTTCTTTCTTTCTTTTTTTTTTTTTTTTTCTTTTCACCCACTCTACCCATCCTGTCACCCTGGGTAGAGTGCCGTGGTGTCGTAGCTCACAGCAACCTCAAACTCTTGGGTTCAAGTGATACTCTTGGCTCAGCTTCCCAAGTAGCCAAGTAGCTGGGATTACAGGTATGCAGCAGTCCTGGAAAACCACAGGTAGTTTTCCTTTTTTTAGTAGAGATGAGGTCTCATTTTGCTCAGGCTGGTCTTGAACTCCTGAGCTCAAGCAATCCTCCCACCTTGGCCTCCCAGAGTGCTGGGATTACAGGTGTGAACCATCATGCCCGGACTGAGGTCTCTTTCTGAAAATACCTCAACCCAGTTCTGAATGTTCAAATCCTACCCCCTGCTCAAGATTCTGTTCCATCTTCTTCGCGAATACCTTCCTGGTGTTTCAGTTAAAACAGTAACTTCCCCTCCTCTGAAATCTTGGCATGTTTTTATCTCAACTTCTCTGTTGACACGTACCCCCACTTCTGTCTATTACTGGTCCCTCTTTTTAGGTTTTTCAAGGGCAAAAACAGAAGACTATCCATCTTGTATACTTTATGATAATCAGAATGGCACCCAACGTGTGACTCGGAGTCACCGGCCAATACCAGGTAAATATTTGCTAAATTAACACAGAACGAGGGGTAAACGTTCACAGCACTGCCTCAGAAGAAACAGCAAGAGCAGCTTCTGAATCCTCAAAGCTCATGGAATCTGAGTCCAGACTTAATGGCTCATTTCGTTTTTTATTCCCTTTATGATAAAGTGTTTTCTCACCACGTGTGAGACCAGCTTGACAAAGTGGCACCAGCGCCAGCACTGGCACAGTGCAGCGACTGGGCGTGTGGTGCGCTGAGGAGCACGCCACCCTGCACAAGCACAGAACAGGGAACCCAAACCTTCCTGTGTTAAAACCAGTCTACACAACGCCAGGCTCCACATCCAGCATAATAACCGCCACAGTCTCAAACGGGCTACTGTCACATGAAGCAGCATTCTGGAGATTTATTATTTTTAAGCTACTGATAAAATGCTTTACACAAAAACATAAAAACAACAAGGGCTGAGGTACCAGAATAGCAGCAGGTAGCTCTGTGCTGGTGGAAAAGCAGCGGTGGTTGAGCCACGTTGAGAACGAGTTGACCCTTAATTCTGGTTGTTCTCCACCTTGCCAGTGCTAATGTCGTTTGCATGCGTGTGTATGCGTGTGTATGCGTGTGTAGGCGTGTGTAGGCGTGTGTATGCGTGTGTGTGTGTGTCTGGGTGTGCCTGTGTCTACTGCTCCACAAAACACTTCAATCACACAGGTCAGGGGACTAAATCTTGGGACTATGGCATGAGAAATCACAAAACTAAAAGTCACCTTTTAAGAAGGACAGTTTTTTTTTGTTTTTTTTTTTTTTAAGTTTCCTAGTAGTTAATCATACTTAGAAGAAGATGCATTATGCATAAAGAGTCTTGTTGTTTTAATGACCTAATTATTTGAAATAAAAAAGTCACCTATAATTGTGAGTTGAGGAAAAAAGGGAGCTGCTCTTTAGCAGCTCAGAAAAATTCATGAAGGGGGCCGTTCTTCCAGTGACAGCAACAAGGACCACGTCATTGGGATTGAGGAAGGAGCACAGTAACAGAAGTCCTCTGGCTGTTAATTCCCACACTTTTGCATGTAAAAGACTAGTAATTCTTTTAATTGAGGGAGCCAAAATAGGGTTGCTAAATTTTTATTTTATCAATACATTGACATGGGGGGGGGGAAATAATAGAAATAATGCCTCTTCCCATCCCATAAAAGGACGAACATTTTATCATGTAAATAAAACAGTTCCTTCAACAGGATATACTTGAAGTCATGAAAATTGACTGCTTTTTTTCATTTTGCCATCGAGTAGTGAAAACACTACAGTGGGTCTTTGGAAAACTGGAGGTTGGAAGCCGCTGCTCTAACTTTGGTTAGTACCAGCTCCCTGGGTGACACTTGGAGCAAGTTGAAGTCTCCAGGCCTTTATTTTCTGACTTACTAAGAAAACGGCTTAAGTTAGATCAGCAGCAATGAAGCTGGGAAGTTTTCAAAGAATCCGAAAAAAAAAAAAAGCACAATCTTCTGAAACAATCTGTATTTTAGCAAATTTCCTCAGCTGTGACCTGCACAGTGCTCCTCCTCACCCCACTTCTGACTTTTCTGCCATCGGGATAGATCGTCAAATCAGTTTCCAAAGACCAGCTAATTCCCACCCACGGTAGGAAGCTGTGGCTCAGCCGTGGGCTCTGGGCACGTGTCCTGGTCTAGGAATGTGTGGACGTTAGCCCACATGTGGCTGCCTCTCACAGCTCAGTTTCCCTTACACTCGAGTCTGGAGTTGTCCTCAGTGGGATGGTAAAGTGACCGCAGCCCTGAGCCAGAAAAGTGCCGCGTGTGCAGAGGGAATGAAAAGGCGCCTGAGAATATCACCTTCCTCTGAGTGATGCAGGCGTCCAGCACATGGTGATCTCCTGGTAAAACAACCAGGAGATCCCAAAGGACCCTGGAGTGGGAGACACACGTGCAGGCAGATAGAGCTGGGAGCAGATCCATCCTTCGTCCTTGGAATATTCTGAAGGGCCGTCGTCTGCAGGAGGCCAAGCTGCATAGTCAAAGGCAGAGGAAGCACCAAGTCTTTCAGAATAAATCACAGTGTGTTTTCAAAGTTAGGGAAGAACCCATGAATATTATACTGAGGACTCTTGCTCAGGTGCTAAGCTGTCAAAAGCTTCCTGCCAACATTCAAAATTAGCTGCAGAACCTCCAATATGATTAAATTGGAGTGTGTATGGTGGGTAGGGGAATGGGGTAAACTACCCCAGTAAGCAGATGGAATTGAGGAGAATATCCCAGTATTCTTTGAAATGCCTTAAGATTACATTTTCAGTCACCAAGGCACTTAAAAGATTTCAATCAGAAAATGTATCATGAAAGTATTATGTCAGGTATGTGACACATGATGGCCGAAGTGATTCAGAAATGTGTTAAGAAACTTCAGATTTTTACACAAAGGATAGTATGCCAGTATATAATACATATTGTCCACTATTGTTTTCTGTTTAAGAAGCACATATTTTTCTTTTTAAATTATCTTTCTCCCATAAAAAGCTATTATTAAATTAAGACATCACTTAAAGCTAATGGGCCAGAACTGAGGAGATAAGGGGCTGCAAAGAGTTTTAATTCTGTAATCTCCTATCAGTACAATTATGACAATAATGATTTGATCTTTTCCCTTTCTCTTTCTTCTGCCTCTCCTTCCAGCTCCCCTGCATGCGGGGGCTCCTTCCACACACCCTGAACTTCAGTTTTCAGGAGGGGACATGTTTATGTTCTTTTTTCTGCACTCTTGAATCAAGCAGGAAAGTTCCCTAGGTTTCCCTCAGATATGGTGGACTTGGGAAAATGGCCAGGAAAACCAGAAGGCAGAAGCCTGGAAAAAGTACCTTGTGATGACTTAATTTACCAGGAAAAAATTATGAAAGATTTGAGACTAGGCCAAGATGATTGCTGGGTGTCTTCAGTGAGAACTCCGTATTATCTAAAACACACTTGCAGCCTATCTGACTCTGTGGGTTTGAGCCTTTCCTTCAACAATTTTATAACTCTCGAACTCGTGGAAAACCAACAGTGATGCAAATCATCCCTGCCCATGAAAATGCACAACGTACCCGAAGATGGATGGTTGCCCTGTGGACTAGTTTTGCAACTATTAAGCAGACGTGTTTCCTACTTAGGTATTTCTCCTTTTTTTGCAGTTTTTGGCTGGGGCCAGGTTTGAACCCACCACCTCTGGGTATATGGGACTGGCACCCTGCTCCTTGAGCCAGAGGCGCCGTCCTACTTTGGTATTTCTATTAGGCTTATATATTCATCTGTTCTTTGGATTCTCTCCTGAATTGGTTGCAACAGCTCACTGGTTCTCTCACGAATTCATAAACTAAACAAAACCTTTGACATGTGTTCATTTTGTATCTGTATAAGAATTAAGACCATAACCTTTTAAAAAATAATTGTGATTTAATGGATTTTTTAAATCTTTAAAGTCAAAAATCTTTTATGTTAAAAGATACTTATTTTCATATCATAATCCAGTAATAACACCAGAAAGGTACTGGAAGGTTTGTCTTTCCTCATCACTAAATGTTTCTTAATTTCTGGTTGAATTACTACTGTATCAGTGATACTTACTCCTAAATGATTTGGCAAAGCTCTGCAGCCTGCAATTACTGATCACGCAGCCACCGGCGCTGACCTGGCTGTGCCGTGTGCACAGTTCTGAGGCATTTGCAGACGTCTGGAGGGAAAGTGGAGCCTGGTCACCTGCTCATTTAGGGACTTACAAATTGTCTTAGCCATTTTATTTTTCCATTATAGAATATCACAGACTGGGTAATTTATAAAGGAACGACGTTTACTAGGCTCACAGTTGTAGAAGTTGGGAAGTCCCAGAGCACGGCACTAGCCACCCCGCTAGGGAAGGGTGAAGTGGAAAAGGCAAGAGAGGGTGAGGGAGGCGAGACGGAGAAGACAAGAAGGCTGAACTTCTGCAGGAACCAACCCATGCTCAGATAACAGCGATAATGCATTCGTGAAGACAGAGCGCCAGAGCCCAGTCGCCTCCTAAAGCTGCACCTGCCGAAGCCCCTTCACACCAGCACTGGCAGCCAAGTCCTAACACACACACTGTGGGGAACACATTCAAACCACAGCACAAGTCCAGCCCTGGAAACTCCAGTGAGTTTTGCCCTGCGTATTCCCTCGGTTGTTTCCAACCACTCCAGTTTTCAAAGCTCTCCAGAATTTCTAAAGGGCTTTGATATATATTCACTGTATTAAGCCTGAATTCATGAGCACTGAGAGAAGGCTGACTGGAGTGAAGGTGCACCCTGACTTAAGAGAAGCCCCCTATCTTTGGCAGTGCCTAAGGCTCACAAGAAGCTTTTGAGTCTTCCCAGGAGCTACCCTGGGCCATACCATCACCTGTCGGGTAGGAGATAGGAGCTCGAAACCTCCAAGAATACTTTACAACTATAATACCCTCTGTGAAATTGTTTGGACTCAATAAATAGACATTGAATAAAAAAAAAATCACTGGTCAATCCTTTTTCCATCTTAGGCCATAAAAAGTTAAAATATTCAATTACTTTATGTCCTTTTAAAAGTTAAAATAATTCTGATAAAATTTTAACATTTGTTGAAGATAGCAAAAAAGACTTATTTCAAGAGGGATTGCTGTGATGGAGGCTTTGCAGCAGTGCAGAGAGACCAGGCGTAACTCTGATGTGAGGACAGCCAAGAGAAAGGGTGGATAGAAAATCCTTCAGCCCTTCCTGTGCTGGCAGGATTCCTGGGAAAGGCAGGCCAGGGCGCTACCACATGGAGGATGGGGTACGAGGAATCCGACCAGGTTTCAAAATTGGGGTATTCTCACTAAATTCACCCAGCCAGTTCTCACTACAATTGAACTAAGCAGGCCAAGGGCAGAGTCCAGGGTCAGTGCCTAGTTGATAAGAGGGCTCAGAAGAGTCTGGCTTCACCTTGGTCAAGGAGAGAGCCTTTGTCAATGCAAGAGCTCATAGAAACTTCTGTGATGACAGAAATGTTCCCCCTGTGTGATCAGTGCGGGAGCCAGGGGCCACTCATGCCCATTGGGCACCTGCATGTGCAACGGAGGAAATGGGTTTTCCACTTTATTTATTTTAATTAACTTAAATAGCACACGTGGCTCGTGACTAGACAGTTCAGGGCTAAAAGTAAGCTAAACAGATCGACTTTTCATAATATTGGCCCTTGTTATAAGACAAGTGTTTACAAAAAAACAGAGGACAATTAGTATCCTGAGCCCCACAAAACATGTTTCCTTAGCTACGACGTTTTTATTTAAAAACAAACTCACTTTCTTCAGGAGGTCTAAAATGATAAACAGGCTTCCTTTGGAATTCCAAAGGCTTTTGGTTAAAGGAGGTGATTATTGGAGAAAATAAAACCAATTGATGCCAACAGAACCCAGTGATCTGGCAGGTCCCCAGCCATCCTGGGGAATGTGATTTGGGCTTTCCATAAAATGGTAATGAATAATTTTCCTTGGCACAATTGGGGGGAGTTTGTACTTGCCAATGAATGACTTCCTCTGGATTCCTGTCAGGAGACCCAAAGCAGGGACACATGAGCCCAAAGACAAAATTCAGCCAATAGTTCCAGAAAGAGGCTGAGAAGCCATCATCCATCAGGATGGCTGTGGCCCAGGATGGCTGTGGAACTACGCCAGGTGCTAATGGGGTCTTAACTCACCCAGTAATGTTTCAAGAACCCCCTGCAGATTGATCTCTTCTCCAGACAGTGGGCTTATAACAAGACGGTGGAATGTTCCTGCTGCAAACACCTTGTCTGACCCTCATTTTGTAGGAGAGGAAACCAAACATTTTCACAATCTCCTTCACAGAACAGATGTTTAATGAATTAAAGAAATACTAAAATACGAACTCAACACCTACAATTTCATTCAGACTGTTCATTCACTCGGTGCCAACTACGTGCCACACCTTGTGCTGGGGGACGGGCAGAAGGGGATGATGGGAGCAGTCTGGTTTTGTGACATTTTCCTTTTATTGTTAAATCTACACTGGATAATGGGATATTCGATTTTTGATTCAGTATTTTGAAAATCTTGGATTTTTAAATTTTTATTATTAAAACTTTTTTTGTGCAATCAAGCTTTTAAAAACTGGCCGTGTCCCTGAAAATCTACAACTACCCAGAAGTGAGGTCGCTTCCCAATTATTTAGCCCATGAAAGGAGCTGTAGCCCCATTTGTCCTTCAGACTTTCACATGCATTCAAGTGACACTTGTATGTATCCAAAAGGGCTGCTGGGGAGAGAGGCAAACATTTTAGAGTAGTTGTTTAAAGAAAAAAAAATATCATAGACGTTTACAGTATTCAAAGACAGTTTTAAACTTATCTTGATAATGTTTAGTAACAACTGCAAATGTACTATTGTAATATAGTGTAGAGGACAGCACAGTAGGACCATTGACCAAGCACAGGAGAGTGCTCAAACCAAATTACACTGGAGTTGTTCTTTCAGTGTGGATTTTCTGTCACTCGCCACTACAGTGTCAGCCTCACAGCCATTGCTACTTTGCTTTTTAGCATTGACTTCTGGCTTTATTTCACAAGATCATGACTGAGGATGGGAGGACATCCCTGAACTTCTCCTGGGCCGTAGGGCTGTCTCCACGTACGGGAGAGGCCATTCGAAGCTGCCTCCTTGTCTGGGCTAATAATTATAATGCTCCCAAGATCTGAGGACCCTCGATTTTGACACATGTGTAAATAACGACGGACGTTAATATTAACTTGGATCTTGGGAAACTTCCCAAGTGGAAATGTTCAAATATTGCCAACCTCATATGCTTCAACCTACTAATGAGCATTTGCTGTGGGCCAAGCTGTTATTTTGCTACTTTATATTTCATATTGTTGTTTTGATGGTTTTAAAAAATTCATGCTAATTTAGAAACCTAGAAAAAATATCTTTATTATGGTTTCTTTTAAGAACTCTTTTCACTTTGTTCTAGAAATATTAGAAATTGACAGAAGGAACTCTCACTGATATAGACACCTACCCAAATTAGGTGGCTCTTTCTTTTTCTTTTCTTTCTTTTTTTTCAGTTTTTTTTTTTTTTTTTTTTTTTTTGGCTGGGGCTGAGTTTGAACCCATCACCTCTGGTACATGGGGCCAGCGCCCTATTCCTTTGAGCTACAGGTGCTGCCCCTAAGTGGCTCTTTCTTAATCATGAAAATACTTGTGGCTCACACTTACTTTCCACTGGGGAAATTAAGTTACACACGTTACTTTAAATAGTCTTTTCCAGTACTACAAACTGTGGGGAAAGTGAAAGTAAGAAAGGATATGTCAAAAAAACTTTACTGCTTTGTTTTTTAAAGCTCCCACAAACTTAAAATGAAAAACATTTCTCTGGCATTGACTAATGTCATGTGAATGGTACCTGAAATTATCCTTCTGTTAACTCTTTTTAATAATGCCACACATGTTGTAAAAGGGGGCTTTCCTGTTCTGCTCATTACTGCTAATGACTGAAAAGGCAACTTGTAATTGTATTGAGAGTGTGGGCAAACAAGTAAAACCTGAGCAGATATACAAAGGCACATGTGGATATTCTGGCTGCATTTCCTTATAATTTTCAGAACAATGTTCACAATTCAGTAGCAGCTCCAGGAGCATGTACAAAGATGCCTCAAGAAAGTCAGCTACTGTTAACGCTGGGGAGGTGAGAAAAAAGTTGAGGGGGTATTGCACTTCTCCCAAGGCGCTCAGTTATAACTGACCACTGTGATTTTCTGAGATCCAGACAGAAATGGATTTAATTATTTCCTTCAGACTTATATACAAATTTAGCAGTCCTCACTGATTGCAAATGTCCCTCGTCAAGCTCCCCACACAGCAGCTTAAAGCTTTTCCGTGTTTGGGTGGGTGGAATGGAGGGAAATGTCATGGCTCTTACACGAGGTACTCGCACCTGCACTCACTTCCCGGGCACGGTGCGTCACTATCCCTAGGTAAGCACTGACGGGTCTTGGGAAGGCAGGCTTCTTCTTTTTAGCTTTTATGTTGTTTCTTACATGTCTTAAGTATTATGGAAAGTTAAAGTTAGTTGTGTCAGAGAAATTTCAGAGATTTTAATGACCCTAAGATATGAGCCAGAGCCTATCATGCAGATAAGACTTGTCTATAAGTAAATGATAATAAAATGAAACAGGTGTCTCTACTTACAAAGAAATACAGATAATTGGCTCTGCAGAGAGTGACTGGATATCGGGCAGACCGCTGTGCATGGGAGAGATGTCACTCTGTAACAGACGCTACAGATCTATATTTAAATATGCAGTTTTATTATCCCAGGAAGAAAAATAATGAAAATAAAAGGTCAACTTGCGATCTGTGCACGACAGGATGGGATATACCGTCACACTTTCTCACGTCCAGGACTGTGTGTAGATTCCACATGTGAGCACACCTGTGAGCTAGAAGATCCAGGCAATTGTTCATAAAACTTGGGAATATGTTAGAAATGTCCAAGTTTCAAAATGAAAAGAGAAATTCTTCCCATAAGATACATACTTTGTGCTCAATTTTCTCCCCTGGAACCATTAATTCATGGAATCCTCGAGCTAGAAGAATAATTTAATGGACCGTCATGTAAATTATCACTTATCTCCATAACAAGTCAGCAGGTAGGTGGAGGCAACATCTTCTGTAGGCTAAGAAACTGAAGCTTATTAAGCTTAAGATATTTTATTGTGTTCACACAGATTATTAAGGAGTGAAGAGGAGACCTGAAGTTTGTCCAAAGGCTTCAAAGGCTACACAATTTTGCCATGCCATGCTGTCCCTGCAGCCTGGAATACAGAGGACATCTGGTCCCCTCCTGTTAACTGCCTGCAGGAATTTCTGTACAAGATGCTGAAAGCGGTCCATCTCGCGTTTAGACAGGCTTACTTGGTGAGGTATCCCTTGATGTTTGGATGAAATCTCACTGCCTCTCACATATTAATCCTAATTATGCCAAATAATTGTACAATAGGTTTTGCATGTAAAATATGTTAGTTGGTATCTTAACGTACCACTTAATTAATTACAGCACTTAAACTTTTAAACCAAAGTTAAATAGGTAAAACATTCACTGAGTATAATGTTGAAAGAGTTTAAGACGGTGTTAAGGTGAGGGTGGTCTTTCCCACGCTCCCTGGGGTCCCAGTCAGCCAGTTCCCCCGAGGAACCAACCCATGTCACCTTCCAGATATATCTTATGTGCCCACGGTGTGTACTTACCCTTTACTTACAGAAATAAAAACAAGCATTTTATACACACTGGTTACACCCTCATTTTTTCATTTAACAATGTATGTTGGAGAATATTTCCAATTCATTACATAAAGAATGTCCTCACTTTTTTACCAGTATTTTCACAGCATTTCACTGTATGGATTGCCCTGAGCTATTTAACTAGTCTCTTACCAATGGGAATTTAGGTTATCATAAACTTTGCCATTACAACTAGTGCCATAATGAGTAATTTCAGAAACGTATCATTTCACAGGTGTGCAAATTACCACTGCAGGATGAATTGCTGCAGGCTGGGTCAAAGGACATAAGCAGTTGTAGTTTTGATAAATACTCCTAAATTTCCTCCAACAGAGGTTATATTAATAAAACCCTAGGAATACGCTCAAAAACAAATAAGGAACATCTGTACAAAAGTCAAAGTGCTGCGGAGATACAGGCTATAATACAAAAAAGGCTATAACACGCCATCATTTATTTAGTGTTTTTATCAAAATAAGGGGAGATTAACGTGCACACCAGGAGGGTCTGACCAGCAGCGTCCAGCTGGTGGGGAAATCCACAGGAAAACTGGTTCAGCCTCAGCAAACAAAATGCAGGAATAAAGGGCAGCAGAGCCAGAGAAACACGGAGACAGATGGCGCAAAAGGGATTTGAGAGACAAATCTACAAATTACAATGCCCAGACTTTATTTGATTCTGGTTGAAATAATCTGTGAAAGTCATTTATAGTAATTACGAGACAGTGGAGGGACTAGACTAAGATAAACGGAAATTGGTACTTTATTCTTAGATAAGAGCATTTAATAATGCAAAAACATCATTTCTCCCTACATTATATAATTACACATAAATTACACATTTACTGCAATTTAGATAAAATAGCAACTTTAAAAAATTAGACAAGCCTATTTGAAAGTTTATATAGAAAAACTAAGAAGCACAAATAGCAAAGATAACTTTGAGGGAAAAAGAATGGTGATGACATTCTAATATGCATTAAAAAGCTACAATAGTTAGAATAGGGTGGTTTGAAATATATTTTAGTATATTATAAAACTCATCATTTCAAATCAGTGAGTTAAAAAAGATTATTCTGTAAATGGTAATTGGTGTTGGGAAAACAGGATATCAATGTATTTAAAAACTGAAGAATATGCATGCTTTGTACTTTATTTTTTAATTTTTTTTATTAAATCATAGCTGTGTATATTAATGCAATCGTGGGGTACAATGTGCTGGTTTTATATGCAATTTGAAATATTTTCATCAAACTGGTTAACATAGCCTTCATGGCATTTCCTTAGTTATTATGTTAAGACATCTATATTCTACATTTAGTAAGTTTCACATGTACCATTGTAAGATGCACCATAGGTGTGATCCCACCAATGACCCTCCCTCCACTCATCCTCCCCCTCCCTTCCCTCCATCTCCTCCTTCCCCATATTCTTAGGGTATAAATGGGTTATAGCTTTCATATGAAAGCTATAAATTCATTTTATAGTAGGGCTAAGTACATTGAATATTTTTCTTCCATTCTTGAGATTCTTTGCTAAGAAGAATATGTTCCAGCTCCATCCAGGTAAACATGAAAGAGGTAAAGTCTCCATCTTTCTTTAAGGCTGCATAATATTCCATGGTGTACATATACCACAATTTATT